>KE508449.1:0-12601 GCA_000441515.1 Elaeis oleifera | reverse complement strand
TAAAATTCAGATCTACAACATGATATAATATATCTCATATACTAATCATGGATCATATTAAAGTAACTTTATGATCTAAACATGCAATCACATGTCTTATATACAAATCATAAATCAGGTCAAATAAAATTTCAGATTTATGCATGCATCTACATATGATGTGAACATGAACTAAAAACTATTCTAAATCAAAATTCAGATCTATGTATGCTTTCACATATCAACTATATACTCTAAAATCAAATAAAAATTAAATTTTAAATTCAAAGATTCATCTATACATCTCATATATCAAGAAAAAATTAGATTTAAAATTTTTTCAAAATATATATGATAATTTCAGTAATATGAAATCTGTGGCTCTGATACCACCATTGGAATTTGAGGTTTGGGATATGTATGTGTATTTTAAAATTTATTTCTAAATATCACAGTAGAATATAAGATTAAAATACTTTTAATCTGAATCATGCATGCATAAAAATATAAAACTACAAGGATCTAGTTCATATGTTGAAATTGTACATATGCTGAAATTCTGATTGTGATCAAATCATATACCTATTTCGTAATTTTTTTTTCAAATCTGGATCTGAAAGAAAAAAGATCTTCTTTTAGCCGTATAAGTGTCTGGCCTCTATGGATATCCACTCAAGATCAGCCTAAAACAGCCCTCTTCAAGTTGAATTTTTTTTTCTAAGAAAATTCAACCTGCTGAATCTAAATGAAGCCTGGATCGTGATCAACACTTGATCTCTTTCTTTGATCTTTTTCTTCTCTTTCTCTATTACCTTTCTCCCTTGCTTTGTGCTGCTACCAAATACCAAGAAGCAGCAAAGGAGGGGATGCCCAATAGCTTGGGCATGGAAGAACTTGGGACACCCCAAAAGGTGGGGCATGTAGGATGCCAAAGGAGAAGAGAGGGAGAGAGGAAGAGAGGGTATGGGGGGTCTCCAAAGGTGGGCATGGGCTGCTGGTTGGATGCTCTAGGGACCTTAGGGGAGGGTCCTTTAAATAGGCAAAAGATTGAATCCTATTCAATCACATAATACAAGTCCTACTTGCATTAGGTTTCCTAATAACTTAAGTTATTCAACTTACATTAGGAATCCTTTTAGGTGCCAACTCTTGAAGCCCTTGCACCCACTATTTCACATCCTCTTTTGCACCCAAGAGACATCCCATATAAAATCCATAAGCCCTCTAATCATGGAACACACCCAACTTGATCAAATCAAGGTGGTGCCCAAGAATAACTGTCAAAAAATTAATTAGGGACTTGCATCCTTAATTCATATGATCCAAATCCTTAGACATACAATAATTGGAGTCCAATGAATCTAATTTATGTAGATTATTAGTAGGTAATTAAGTTTGAATTATCTTATCAAATAAGAAATCCAAATATAAAAAAAAATTGGGTCCAACCATGTGCTAGCAAGGTTATCTTGAACTCAATCGGGTTTTTCTAAATTCAATTGATACTTCATATGCTCAATTGCTAATTCAAAGCCTAATCCCTTTGTTTTGTGACCCCATAGATTTAATTCTATTTTATAGTAAGATATACAATGATCTCTATCAAAGTATCATTGAAACTCTTTTCAATAGATCAGAATAATTCTACTCTAACTCATCAAGGATTATCGATCCAAAACAATCTTAGTGAGCCTCACAATCCACTAGTGACACCTAGCAGTATGTAATGGCAATCTAGTAGAATCGAATGAATCTCAAGGTGTAGTTAACGTGTGATTCAGTCCCTCTATCATAAGTCCCAACTAGATGACAGATCATGGATAAATCATCAAAACTCAACATCAGTCATATGATAGATTCAATTAGCTCAAGTTCAATTGTGATTTTTATGAAAACTCCTTTCCATTAATCCTATTGCTGTGGCCATAGACTCTCAGATTTAGTTTCTCAAATTTCATAAGACTATTCCTCTCTATCAAGGTCAATAGATCTCATCTTGATGCATACCCTACTACTACAGTGGACCAACTGTCGTCAGCATCCACTACAAGAGTTTATTGAGATCCATGTTTATGTATCAGTCAAACTCCAGTAGCCTCACTACGAGCAGTCTATCATCTTAGGTCAAAAATTATTCACACAACTACAACATCGAGATAATCACTGACGATTGAATAGAAATTCAAGTGATCTCTCATATGGTCACGCTCAGTACTAGTTGTTCTCTAACAACTATCCACACTCGTCGCTCAATGTCTCTACACTGTAGACTAGAGATCCATCTATCTCGAAGAAAGTGATCTATATGTCAGTCTATACAGATCAATCATCATTCTTATGATGATCCTATGATCGAGAGCATTTAGGAATTAAATACATGTCTCTAATTCTCAACACCTTGAGAAGATGTATCGAAAATTAATTTCGTGGATGATTCAAGGACACATCATAGTTGAATGAAATATAAACTTTCTTTTTATTAATCATATCAATGTATTAAGTATAAATTATATCTTAGATTTATTACAATGTGTCAGCTATATTGATTTCTAGGACATACATCTAACAGATCCTTTATACTTCAGTAATAAGGAGCCTCATGTATATCATGTTATATACACAACCTGATATAGCCCTTGTCGTGAGTGTCACGAGCAGATATCAGGAGAATTTAGATGAAGAACACTGGATTGCTATTAAAATATCCTTAAGTACTTGAGAAGAACTAAGAATTTATTGTTGATCTTTGATGGAGGATCGATGCTAAAAGTAAAGGGATATACTGATTCTGACTTTATGACTGCTGTCGATGATAGAAAGTTTACATCAAGATGTATCGTCTTGTATAATGGTGGTGCGATTAGCTAGAAGAGTTTTAAATAGCTGATCATTGCTGATTGGACTATGAAAGCCAAGTACATTGCTGCCTCTGAAGCTGCTAAAGAAGTTTTTAGTTCAAGAAGTTTATTGCGGAGCTGGGTGTGATGCCATCAGATGCCATTGCACTGTACTGCAATAACAACGATGTCATAGCTCTCGCTAAAGTGTTCAGGTCTCATCAAAAGTTCAAGCATATAGAGTAGCAGCTTTACATCATACGCTAATATCTCAAGAATAAGTTTGTTGAAGTGCAGAGAGTCGACTCCGTGCTAAACATGGCAGATCCCCTGACCAAGCCTCTCAACTAGTAGAAGATCGAAGCTCATCTTGAGAAGATGGATCTTAGGTATATGGCCAATTGGCTTTAGGTCAAATAGGAGTTTGTTAGATTTGTGTCCTAGAAGCCAATTGTTGGCTGACGCATTTTGTAATTTCAGGGCTTCAATTTGTACTTGTAACTTTTATTATCAATAAAGAGATTTTTCATTCTAATCATATTTATATGTCCATGATTTATCATAGAAATTAACAAAGATAATTTTGTATATTCTCAATGTGTTAAGAATTTAAGACATACATTAATTAGTGGTTAATTTCTTAATACTCTCAATCAAAGGATCATTATGGAGGATAGTGATCAATCTATTTGAGATCGATGCACAGTTTACCTCCTTTGTGAGCAGATGAGTCTCAGATCTGCAGCATAGGGACACTGAGATGAGGGTGCGGGTGGTTATTAGAGAATAACTTGAACTAACCGTGATCAATACAAGAAACCACATGGATGTCTACTCACTCATCAGTGGTCTTCTTGATGCCGTAGTGGTGTGAGTGGTCCTTTGACCTGCGGTGTCATTGACTACTCGCAGTGAGGCTACTAAGTTTGACTGCATATTTTCTTGATCTCTCGCCATTCGAGATCTTATTGTGTATGCTGGCTACAGTAGGTTTAGGTCCACTGTTTGAAGTAGGATGCACCTAGATGGAATCTATCGATCTTGATAGAAATAAAAGTCCTATGCAATTTGCGAGACTAAGTTAGAAATCTTTGGCCAAAATAAGTGTGAATATTAAAAAGAGTTTCTACGGGATTCACAAATGAACTCAAATCTAGCCAATCTTGCATATGACTGATAATGGAGTCTGACTAGTTCTTCATGAACTCTGTCATAACGAAACTCATGATAGAAGAATTGAATTATACGATAACTGCACCTAAAGGTTTATACTTTTATTCTACTGGATTGTTACTACATACTGCTTGGTGTCACTAGTGGATTGTGAGACTCATCAGGTATCGTCTTGATGATCGATGACCCTCGAAGGGTCGAATTAGAAATATTCTAATCTATCGAAAAGAGTTTCGATGATATTGTGATGGAGATCACAATATATCTCACTACTGATAGAATGGAACATATGGGGTCACACATTAAGAGATTTAATCTTGAATTTGCTAATTGAACTTATGAAGTTCTAATTGGTTTAGGATTTATTGAAATCCTATTGGGTTTAAGAGAACCTTGCTAGCACATGGTTAAACCTAATTCTTCTCGAGACTTCGATTGGATCAAGTCCATAACCTTGAACCTAACCTAAATCCATTTAGATTTTATTAGATGCCTAATTGTGAGCCCAAGAGAATTGGATGAAGTAAATTGGTAGGCTAAATTATCTCCTCATTATCTCTTCATTATCTCCTCATTATCTCCTAATGTGTGTGTGGAATAATTAGAAAGATGTGTGGCGCCCTCCTCCCTTTATGGCTGGACCAAGGGGCCCCAACCCTTGGATAATGCAAGAGGGGCCCACCCCTCTTGTGGCATGGTGTGGAGGAGAGAGAGGGGCCACCCCCTCTGCCACCCCTCTCTTGAATGAAAACCCTAGAATGGGGCGCCAAGGGTTGGCACCCCAACCACCTGCCCTGTATTCTATGGGCACCCACTCAGATTGCCTTATCTAACTAGGGTGCCCCATATGCTTACCAAAGTGGACTGATAACCCACCAATTAAGTCTAATTTTATTGAAAGAAAATCGATTAAAAAGGTAGAAATCTTTATGAGATAAGGATGTATCTTTTTAAGTTAATTGGATTCCTGATTTGGATCAAGGAAGGGCCTATATAAAGAGAAAGTCTCCTAGAGTTTTAGAAGTTATTTTTATTGATTAAAAACTAGATCTCTCTTCCTCTCTCCTTCTCCATGCCACCCCTTCTCTCTCTTCTCTTTTCAACATCCAAAAGTTGGGCGTCCCACTTCTATACATGCCAAGAGTTGAGGAGTCTTCTTCTACGGCGAGGAATGAGGAAAAAAAGCTGCAGTTCAAAGGGTTGATTATGCAGTGAAGATCAAAGATTTGATTAAGGTTCTAAAGGGCTAAGATCTTATATGGAGAAGAAGGATCTAATACAAGAAGATCAATTCAAAGTTGATCCTAGTTGATACCTTTAGAGGCCAGATACATATGCAGCTCGAGGATCTTCGAACTAGAGATCATCGATAGCGGTGAATTTTGACCCACACTAAGATATTGAGATTTGATCTTATACTTATTTATTTTAGATTATATGTATATCTTTTTTCTTAGACTTGGGTAGGATTAGATAAGATCTAATACATGTGGGGTTAAATGGTTTAACCTGATTGTTTTTCACTATGATTGTAAAAATTTTTAAAATCTACATATGCACCCTACCTGACTTTCTAATAATGCTTCCCTCTAATTTTTCACGCCCAACAATGTGGTATTCACCCATGAGATTTCATGAAAGGCACCTCCTTTTTATCCCTAATAATTAGGGTTAGTTAGGAGTCCATATTTAGAAGGACTCTAAGGGCCACCCACTTAATTTTTCTAGCATTGAGAAACTCTTTCTCATGCTAATAAAACCTCATGCTCCATCTTATTTCCATGGTGACAACCCATATTAATTTGTTGCACAAAAGAGATAGGTGGCGGCAAGGAAGTTAGGATGAGATCCTTATTAGAAAATGTGTCCTAAAGCCAATCATTTGGACGATTGTGCTCTTTATAATTTATATATGAATTATGAATTAATAAAAATTATTTGATATTTTTCATCACAAGATGTACATCTTTCTTGATTAAACTCTAATATTGTGATGAAGTCCTTAGAACTATATGACAATCGATAAAGAAAAATTTATCGAATAGTTCTTAAATATGTTCACGATCAAATAATACGTCATTAAAGGATGATGATATTTATCAAGTGTAGGTCATTACATGCCATATAGCTTGATTGTCCTCTTAACTAAGGAGTATGGAGATACTAGTATGGCATATAGGTGAGATGTAGTAGTACATCATCATTGAACAAGTGACTCACCAGTGGAGCACTTTGCTGTCAAGGGCTGCTCGCGAAGAATATGGGCATAAGTGTCCCTTAGATCTGAGATCACGATGGTGACTTGTAAGCAACTCACTATGCTTTAATACCAGACTATCTGAATTCTAATTTAGTGACAAAAGATTTCTAGGCACAGTCAAATACTCATGGTAGTCGGTGAATGGATCAAGATGGGATTGACCCCTTTACATTTCAGGAGTTGATGCATCACTATATTTCAATTGAGTAAGATCTCGATCGGGGTAATCCATGTGATGGATCACAAGATTTGAAAAAGATTAAAATATAATATGGATGACTAATCTAGGGTTGATAATTAAACCCTAGATTATCCTGAGCATTCAAGATCAAAGAGATGAATTATGCGGTAACCATATTCTATGATTTTAGAGTGTTGCCTTATAAACATTCGATCTATCTAGATGTCAAAAATTATAGCTAGATGGTAACTTTGATTAATATAGAAATAGTTTTCTATGCTGCCGACTTAGTGTTCGAACCTATGGAGTCACACATAAAGTCAGACAAAGTATAAAAGAATTGACCTAAGTCTATGAGTTCAATTTGCAAGTATGTGATTTGATTGAATAAATAGATTAACTTAATTAAGAATTAAGTTAGAGATCATATGGGATTAAACAATTGGCTATATCTAGCTAGCACTGGACATGAGGTTCAGATTTAATTTTAGAGATAATAATGATCTGATCAATGATCCAAGAAATTTATAAGAGATTGAATTAATATCCTAATTAATTTAGATTATATCTAATTTAATCAAATTTTATTGGATTAAAGATCTAAGTTAGACTTGGATCAAAATCTTAATTAGATTAGGATTGACAGTCTCTTCAAGTTTGGTTCGAATCCGGTTCGAATCAGGTTAGAATTGGACTCAATTTGAATCCAAGTCAAATTAGATCCATAGAGTCCCAAGTACCTGAGACTCTTTCTCATGAGATGGCCGGCCAAATAAGGGAGGAGGCACTAAAATTTTCACCCAAGAAGAGTTCACATGTGAATACAAAGTGGCGCTCTCCTTTCTTTATTACATCTCCTTTCTCTCTCACACTTCCTTCTTTGGATAAGGTTTTGTGTCCTAAATTAGTTAGGACTCTAGATCAGATTTGGGGTACCTTATATATAAAAGGAGGACCACATAAGCATCGGTAGAGAGACATCTTTTGTAAGACAAAAAGGATCTTAAAAATATTGTGAGAAAGGTTGTGTGGTAAAGGGCGCGCGTGGTTTCTTTCTTGGCATGGAGTTTTCTTGGCGCTCATCCTATTGGCATGGAGAACTCCATCTGAGGTGTCCCTTGCTGCAAGATGAGATCTCGTCCCTTCCCTCCATCCCTCCTATAGGATTGGCACAAAGAGATATCATCCTTATTCCCTATGGAGCCTGACGTGCGTGCGAAGTAGAGGATCTGTCCGTTTAGACCTCGTGAGGCATTGGATTCGAGAATCTCCTAAAAATTTTGATCTCTATTCTACTACATTTTAGGTAAAGAAAATATTATGATAGTGAATTATAAAATTTTTCAGATGCATCCTGACCATTCGATCAGATCGAATGAATTTTTTTTCAACTGGTATCAAAGCCAGGCTTATATATAGATGTATAGATTAATTTTTTGACATGAATATTTATGATATATGATTAAAATTTTATGTTAGATAATAAATCTAATTTACACCTATTAAAATAAATTTATGATCTGATTTGATCAGATTTCAAGAATCTAATCAACGATTGATTGAAGGTTGTTACAAATCTGTTATAACAAAATTTTCTTAATACAGATTTTTACTGAAATAACCAAATTAAATTATTTCAATCTATTTAATAATATTTTATAATATTATTTATATTAGAAGTTAGACTTAATTAAGATCTGAATTGAATCTATTTTGATAGATTTTTAGATCTGATTTTAAGCAAAATTCTGCACAACATCAAATTGGGTCTAATCAGAATTTTATTTCTATACATTCACATGTATGTTTGAATTATTTTTCTATATGATTTTGGATTTGAATTGAATATTTTATATGCTGTATAAAATAGACTCAGATCTAAAATTTATTTGCAACATCATATGATGATGTGATCTAATTAGATTAAATACATAATATATATGATGTGATCATATTCATATGTGTGCACGTTTGGTTTTGTTCATTGTATGGATAGATGTAAAATTAAATTTCTAATCTTGATAATCCAGTACTCGAATTAAGATGAACACCAAGCCATCTGGTCATAAGAAGAAGTAGGGATTGAGTCCCTCTCTTGCCCATTCGATGGATTCTTTATGACGTGTAGGGGTGCCAATATGATCAATTCTCATGAAAAAAAATAGTGAAAAAAATTTTAAAATTATTTTGATCATGAATATATTTAGAATATATCTAAAGTAATTCATAATTCATAACAATTTTAATAAATAAATTTAGATATGAGAATTATTTTAAGATTTGAATCGTTTGTTACATATGATGTAATTTGAATTGATCTGAATATTGCTATGATACATGTGATGCATGTATAAGATTTAGATCAAATTGATACATGTTTAATTGTTAAACATAGATCTAAAATTAGATTTTAAGATCTAAATTGCATATTACATAAGATGTAATTAGTAGTGATCTAAAAGCAGTCATGATACATGTGATGTATATATAAAATTTAGATCATATTTATACTGTTTATTTGGTAAACATAGATATGAAAATTAGTTTTCATAATATGAAACATATAGTATGCTTTACATGAAATTCGAGTAGAATAGTTCTACAAACTGAAACACATATTTTACATACTTAATTTGAAATTAAGTAATTTAGATTTGAGAATTGAAGATCTTAAGACACTTCATAAATCGATGGGCAATGGGTTAGCTTGGATCAAGTCTTCTAACTAGGTTAGACCTAGGGTTAGAATAAATATGGATTAATTAGAAAAATTGATTAAATCTAATCAGGAGTTGAGTTAGATTATGTCAGAATTTCTCTAGATCAACCTCAATAGTTGTAGCTTGATCAAGTTCATATTTTTGACCACACCAAATAGATCGGATCATGGCTCAATGGTTTAGCCCGAGTCTTTGGTTGATCGAATCAAAACTAATCGACTAATTAGTATCTAATGTAAGTTTGGCAATATTGCTCAATAATATGACAGATAATTTTTAATTGCAATCTACTTACCTAGCCATTTTGATGGTGTCTAAGGCAAGCCGAGATAGATCCTCCTATAGGGTTTCAAGGAGAACATGCATAGCGAAAATATAACGGATTTCAAAAATTTAAACTAAAAATCTAAAATATTAAACCCTTAACTAGCACCTCCTTGATGATTAACAATCATATAACATGCATCCATAATAAAATTTAAGGTATAGAAGAATACCTGCAACGCTTATACCAAAACTCCGGCAGAACCTCCACCAGGCGCCCAAGTATTCGCCCTCCAATGGTGATCCACATAGGGCTTTGACTAGGACACCAACTCTTTAGAATGATTTCTCCTCCAAAATTCTCATTTTGAGAATTTTGTTGAGCAGTAGAACCTCAAGACCTTCTTCCTCTCCTCTTATAGCCTTCCTATCTCTATCTTTCTTCTCTCCTTGTCTTCCTTATATCTCTTCTTAGGCTTTTGTCCTAAAATCGAACTTGTCTTTACTATTTTAAGACTTGCCCTAACAAAAAAAGGAAGTGACTAATTGGACAATAGAGAGATAGATATAAGAAAAAGAGATAGAATTAAAATCTGAAAAATAAATCCCAGCATAGGACCCTTTTATAGTTAGCGACGGGATGCATTCAGATTTGACTCGAGCCCTCTCCACGTGACATCTCATGCCCATCCAAATTATCTCATGCCCCAAGCCAATTTCTCACACCCATATGGAAGCTAATGACACATGGCAAACATCAGAAAAAGAATTCAAGAGTTACTTCGCACAGAAAGACTCTTCGGAGAAATTTTTCTAATATTTCTCTGATACGTCGCGAGTATTTTTCTCCACCATTGATCAGCACATTTTGGCCATCCAAGGGACCACAATTGAGGCACTAATCAGAAGATGGCATGGAGAAAATTCAAGAATAAAAGGTGGCGTGACACATTTTTAAGAGTCCTTAATAGATTGGACTCTAGGTGGTGCATGGATTGATTTGGCTAGGTTTCCAATCTCTATCCAATTTCTATAATTAAACCATGAAGTGATTTAGCCATAAAAGGACTCTTCTGCACCTAAAATTAGATCACAATTCTTCAAGAATTATTTTCAATGTGGAACAAAAGGGATAAGGATGAGGAAGGGGCATCTCATAGTCTTTTATGCACAAACAAATCCCACATGCGAGAAAAATTCTTGACGCAAGGGAAGCTGGTTATATGGAACCTCCTAATCCCTAGTTCGTCCCGTCATGGGTTGACCCAACACAAATTCAAAATTGGTTTGACTCAATTTGAATTTAATTAGCCCAATCTGAAATTAATTTCGAATCTGATTCGAAACAAGGAGCTAGGATTTGCAACATATGCTAGCATGTTAATCTTACAAACATGATCTAATCCAATTAGACTCCTGATAAATTCTCATTGCGTGTGCCCCATTGGATTCTACATCTAGCCAGCAGTGGGTCTAAGTGAAAGTTGATCTGATTTAATTAGAATTTAATCTAACTGATCTAGATCCAAACGAGCTAACCCGATTTCAGTAATTAGAATCCTTTCTAATTGAGGATCGAATTAAACTTTTAATTCGATCAAACCCATAAGACAAGATTGACGTATAGCAACATATCATGTCTACTTGAAAGATATAAAATTTTGATAGAAATATCAAAAATATCCTTTAGTAGAAAGTTACCATGCAATTCGATCCTGTGATCAACCTGCATTCTGAATATGACTCTGGATATGGAATGATGTCAAATTCAATATCATATTTATATCTCTCTTAATCTTTAATGATGATTTGATTAATAAATATTAATTTTTTTTTAGTTTCATCCCACTTTGATCAAAAGCTTCTTGAATCATCAATCGATCAGAGCAAGTAGAATGTGATTTTCTCTTACCAGGAGTGATCGATTTCATGCTGACCTACTCACAATCTCCATATATATTTCACCATATCTAGATCACCCCGTATATGACTAAGTCATAAATGAGTATGAACCAAAATATAGATTTATGTATACAAGATTCTATAATAGTCTCAGGTTAAAGGATTACATGCACAACTCTCACTATAAGAAATATTTTTGACGGATAAGTAGATTCCATAAGATATTTTTAAATCGAATCAATTCAGTGAACTCATTTCCTAATCAGCACCCACATCTTTGTATTAGTATCTCACATAAGTGACTTACGAGATCAGCCATCCTCTCCATCAAGCATACATAAGAAGTACCAGTCTATCCGAAACATTGATCTCCTACTCAATACTTCTATGACTAGGAATATTCTAAATCAGGATTTTTAAGATTTTAGATCTCATAGGTATGATCTCATCATAACCCTAAGCCATTGCCCTGATTTATAGAGTTCATCATAATCATTACAAAGTAAGATGCAGCATATGATGAAAATAAATGCCTTATATTTATAAAGTGTCAATTACATGAGTCTGAAAGATTATAATGAAAACTCTTTAAAATATAAATTTTAATTGGCTTATAGGGCATACTCCTTTCAATCTTCCACTTGTACTAAAGCCAATCACCCTTATATGTTATCCCCATACAATCGAGGTGAAGATCGAACTGCTGCTGTAGTAGAATCTTAGTGAACGGATCTGCTATATTGTTTGTTGCTGCAAAAATCCGCCGGCGTCGGAGATGCTGGAGTCGATGGTGCCGCGGTCGCCGCCGGGACCTGCAAAAGAAGTCTAAACCGGAGGTGGGGTTGCTCTGGCAAGACCCTCCGATGCTCAAGTCAGTTCTCTGCCTCAACAAGAATGGAGTGCTCGAACGGAGATTTTAGCAGAGTTTAAGCTAGAGACTAGAGCTTAGAGAATAACGTATCTGGGGGCCTATTTATAGGCAGAGGGCGTAACAGACTTGATGGAGACACCTGTAACCACCTGGTAGTGGGCCGTTCAGGAGTTTGTTACGTAGGGTAGTGGAGTAGAGACATGGACATCACCGCGGCTTGCCGCGTGGGCCTGTTGCGGAGAGTGGAATGATGTCCGTCGTCGTGACTTGCCAGAGCATGATGGAACCGCTTGGGATCCATCACAGGGAGTGAAGCAGCGTCGTGGCCGTTATATCGGCCTGTCAGTGAGCCTGAGCTCGTCAGGAGAAGCTCGGTAAGGGGCGCCCGGAGGGGGGATGGTGATTCCCAGTCTG
>KE508443.1:32028-45802 GCA_000441515.1 Elaeis oleifera | reverse complement strand
CACTTGTAGTGGATACCATAGAAGCTCGTTTGTCAACGAAGCCTGAGAACATTGTGGAAGCTCGGCCGCCAGAGAAGTCCGGAGATGTGTCAACCAGGGTCGAAAGTCGGAAGGCTCCCGGAGAAGCCAATACTGTCATGAACTTTGGCTAGGGGTATTTTATACCCAACAAGTTTTATTCCTTATGCTTCGACAGTAGGATCAATAATTATACTATGTTATGTACCAGACCTGATGTTGCTATGCCTTAGGCATTGTAAGTAGATTTCAGGCAGATCCCGGAGAGGATCATTGGAAAGCTGTGAAAAATATACTCAAATACTTGAGAAGGATTAGAGATGTTTTTCTAATATATGATGGATCTGATTTAAACTAAAAATTATATCGATTCTAGTTTCCAATCTAATCTGGATGATAGCAAATCGATATCTGGATATGTATTCACCTTGTATGGTGGTGTAGTAAGTTGAAAAATTTAATAGTAAATTATTGCTGACTCGACAACAGAGGCTGAGTATATTGCTGCAAGTGAGGCTGCTAAGGAAGCCATCTGGATGAAGAAATTCATCACTGAGTTGGGTGTGGTTCCAAGGATTGAACAGTCAGTGTCCTTTTATTGTGATCATACTAGGACAGTTGCTCAAGCTAAAGAATCAAGGTCTCACCATAAATCCAAGCACATCCTCAGATGGTTCCACCTCGTTTGGGAGATAGTCGAAAGACGTGATGTGATCGTAGAGTGAGTTGACACCAAGAACAATATAGCGGATCCGTTCACTAAGGCTTTGTCAATGCAGCAGTTTGATCATCACTTTGAAAGCATGGGTATCAAGTATAAGGGTGATTGGCTTTAAGTGCAAGTGGGAGATTGAAAAAATAATATCCTACAAGTCAATCACATATGGGATGCAATAGGGTGTTTATTATAATTTATCTTTCAGACTCATATAATTGATATTTATACTATTAATAAATAGGTATTTTGATTCATTATATGCTACATCTTGTTGTTCTTAAGATTATAATGAACCCCATAGGTCCAGATAATGATTTTAGGATCGTGATGAGATCATGCCAGTGAAACCTAAATCCTTAATAGTCCTAACCTAAAATACTTCTAGTCGTTGGTACATTGAGTCAAGGATCAATGATACCGGTAAGACTGGCATATCCTATGTATGCTCAAAAATGAGGGTGGTTGATCTCACAATCATTTGTGTGGTGATATTAATATAAGGATATGGGTGCTCATTAGAGAATGAGTTCACTGAATTGACCTACGAGAGAATATTAGATGGAGTCTTATTTACATGTTAACTGATAATTCTCTAGTGGGAGTTGTGTAAGTAATCCTTAGACCTAAGGTCACCATGGTACTTTATGTACATGGATCCATATTTGGTTCACTACCTAACTTGATTCTTTGATCCTTATGTGGAGTGTTCTAGATATGATAAAGTATGCATGAAGATTGTGAGTGATCAATAAGGATCAGTCACTCCTAATAAGGAGAGCGAACATCCTATATGATCTCATAGGATGGTGATTCTGGAAGTCTTTGGCCAAAGCAGGATAATAATTAGAAAAAGATTTTTAATGTATCATCAACTGAATCATCATCTTCAGATCGAGATACATATAGATAAGTGATTAGGTTTGATATATTTTCATACCCACAGCTCATCTGGGATGTTGTTTGACTGAAGGATTGAATTACACGGGAACTTACCACTGAAGGATATTTTGATAATTTTTATCAAATTTTAAATCTTTTGGGTAGTCATAATATGTTGCTAGATGTCAATCTTGATTTGTAAATTTATCAAATTAAAAAATTTAATTCTAAAATTAATTTGGAAGAGTCCAAGTTGATTGGGACTCTTCGGGTGATCTAATCTCATCGGATTAGGGTTACGTCGAAAGTTTTGATCCACTGCTGGCTAGATTTAAAATTCAATGAGTTATACACTTTGAGATTTGATCTTGATCTAATTTAATTAGAGTTTAATATAAATTTTATAGATTAATTTGATATGCTAGTGTAGGATCTTGCAGAGGTTTCATGCATGTATTTTCAAATTTTTAATGAAAAAATATTAGATTAAACTATTTAATCTATAAATACATGCATAAGATCTGATCTTAAAACTTCTATAATTAGATTTATAACATAAATTTATATGCATAAAAATCTGAATCTAAAATTATAAATATTTGAACAAGAACAGCAATTAGTGATAGATCTAATCTATCACTTCTGGGATTCCTAACCAATAGCTGAGCATGGATAGTCGAACACCATGATCGAGAACGTAGATCTGAAAGTCTTCTTTGATTGCTCACTGCCGTACAAGCGTCCGACCTCTATGGATGGTCCACACGAAGCCCTCAGACCGATCAGCCCTCTACGGGAGTGCTAGCTCGCACAGTCAGCTTCTGATAGTAGATCTGACTTGATCTCCTTCTTCAATCATCTCAAACTTTTTTGATGTTGAAAATGGAGTAAAGGAAGATGCTGGATAGTGGAGAAAACTCTAATGAAGACTCTCTTCTTTATAGTTTTTCTCTCACCCAAAATTCTAGAATAGTTCTAGGTCGCTTACCCAAGAGGAGATCGGTCTCCTCTTTGTTCACGCAAAGGAGGAAGAAAACCCACCCAATCCTTACATCCCAAAGAAGTATTTTTGATCCTCTTTCTCTTTGGTATCTCACAATAAAAAGCTCTCTTCATTTGGCACATAAAATTATAGCATTTTTATGGTTGTCACACAAATCAAATAAATAGGATAAGGGCTGGAGTTTATTGTAATTCAAATTCTTTTAAATTTTAATTTGACTTCAACTTTTTTCTTACCCTTATCTAACTTAAGAAAAACTTATCAGAGAAAATTAGATATAAAATCAATTGGAAAGATCTCTTTTCTCATACACAATTGACCCCTTCAAAAGCAGCCAACGTGTGGACGAATATGGATAAGATTTTAAGTTGAAATTCAAACTAATTTGAATTCAAATCAAAACCAACCAATTCCTATCCTTAATGGGTGACAAAGAAAGATTATTTTCTAGTTTTCTCACATACAAATTGATTTTGTGCGGTGAGAAAAGATGTGAGATAATTTAGGTGGCGCAAGGGACAGAGTCCTACTCATTTGGGACTCTAGGGTTTAACTAATTAGATTTCTTTCAAACCCAACCAATTAGATCCAAATAAAATATAGTGAAGCTAATATAATTATACTCTTATAATCTTAATTAAATTTGATCAAATCAATAATTAATTGAGCCATAGATCTGATCAAATCAGGATCATTTCTCTCTTACCGATTAGATCATCTCACAACCTAATCAAACTTGACCTGATTGAATCAAATTCAATCAGACTTGATCCAGACTTTAATGCTCAATCAAATTAAGCTAATTAATAATTTAATCACTAATTAATCTTCTATTAATGATAGAATCCAAGTCTAGTGGGACTCTTCTCTAGAGTTCTGATCCAGTGGGACTCTTCAATAGAGTCTCCGTCCAGTGGGACTCTTCACCAGAGTCTCCATTGACTGAGACTCTTCAGATTAGCCATGTGATTGGAGAGAAACTTTTAATATGTGTGATCATATAGGTTCGAACCTAAGTCGGTAGCACAAGAACTAATTCCTGTACCAATCGGAGTAACCATCTAGCAATGATACCCGACGTCCGAATAGGCCGAATGTATGCAAAGCAACACTCAAGAACCTATTTGAATATAATTACTATATAATTCATTCCTTTGACCTTTGATGCTAGGATGATTTAGAGTTTAAACTATCAACTCTTAATGGTACATCCATTCTGTGTCTCAACTTGATAAATCCTGTGACTCCTCACAAAGATTACCCTGGCCAAAGTCTTACTAAATTGAAATATAAAATATTCTCTCCAATCTTTTAGAGTGGTCAATTCCATCTTGACTGATACACCGACTTCACAAGTACTTGACTGTGTCCAAAAATCTTCCGATCTTGAATTAAAATTTAGGTAGTCCTGCATCAAAGTACAATGAGTTACTTGTAAGTCACCGTGGTGATCTCATGTCAGAGGAACATTTATATCCATATCCCTTCAGAGTGACTCTTGATAGTAGAGTGCTCCGGACTTGATCATGTTCAGTAAATATACTCTTACATTTTACCTACATGCCATACCAACGTCTCCACGCTCTTTGGTTTAGAGGACAACCAACTTATATGGCACACAACGACCTATTCTTGATATGTCTATTGTCTTAGTAATAGTATATCATTTAGTTACGAACTCATGTAAGGACTAAACGATAAATCTTCTTTTATCGATTTAAAATAGTCCTAAAGACTTTCACCATAACACAGAAGTTTGATATAGAAGATGTATAAGCTCATGATGAAAAATATCAAATAATATTTATTAATTAATTTATATATAATTATATCAAATAGCACAACCGTCAAAGGCTGACGATGGACTTTGGGACATATTTTCCAACAGTTAGCACATTGTATTAATCCAAGTTCCTAAATTGGTTTGGTTCAAAGTGTTTGAGCTAACCTAGACCAGTTGCCTTTGATCCAATGGGATTGGGTCAATTTAAATTAGATCTATATCCAACTTAAACTAGTTTCAAGTAGAGAAGGACTCCTCTACGCCCACCAAAAGTCATGGCAAAATATAAATATCGTGCCCTTATTTTTGGCATGTCAAATGAAGAGTCCTTCTTAATGAAGGCTCTTAATTTTTACATGTTGCCATATTTTCCTAACCAGATCTCCTATGTTTTGTCATCAAAATTTATTGAATCTTTTATGGCATGTAGAAGAAGGAGAGTCCTTCTACTACAAGTATCTGGAATACTAAAACTTCACACGATGAATTTATTCACCATGTGGGAAGTTGAAGTGCCAAAGGTTGGCACCCCTTCATCCCATGTGACGTCCCTTGGTCCCCTCTTTATAGGAGACACCCCACATGGCTGGATGCTGTGATTTTGGATTGAAACCAGAGAGGAGGGACATGAAAATCATATAAAAAATTTTAGAAAAAATTTGACAAAAAGGCAACGAAAATTTGCATGGCAAAAGTTGCAAGAAGGATGGTGAGATTTTTAGCAAGTGTTGCTAGTGTGCCCTAGGATTTGAGTTTTTCATATATTGAAGCTAAAAATCAAGTCCTAGATTGTGTGACATCTGAAGAGTATCTTCTTGGTGTCATTCTGGTGGTAAGATCGAAAGCAACTGGACTTTGACGCGATCGTGATGCAAGTTCGAAGCCGACAGTATTCTTGAGAAGACAAGGCTATGGCAGTGCACCGATTGGGAAAGACCTTGGCCAACTTTCATGTGGATCACTATTGGAGGACTTCTACTTTGGGATCTCGTGGAGAATATCAATGTGCCACTTTTTTATTTGGTGAAAGTATAAAATTCTATCCTTTTGCATGCTTGATTTTGCTTTGATCGATATCGGCAAGGTGATTCTAGGGTTTGGATTTTGGTTCAATAGTTTTATATGATAGAACTACTGATTTGTATGATTTAAATTTTAAAATTACTTTTCACTGCGTGGTCGGAACCCAACACCCAATTGGATTCAATGCAAAGGTGTTTGTACTAACCCTTAAGCTTGATGCCTTGACTTAATGGGATTAAGATTGAACCTATAAATTAATAGATGGCTCATCTGAATTTTATGGAAGTGTTCCATAAGAAATCAACTTCCTCCACACCAAACCACATGCCAAAATAAAGGCACACCCTATTATTTATGCGTTAAGATTGGAGGAGTCCTTCTTAAGTACTCTTAATTTCCTTCTTTATTCCACACATTCTTTGTTTTTTGTGCCATCAGATGGTACCTTGGAATATGTGGGCACAGAAGAGAAGGAAGAGTCTTTCTCTATAAAGGAACTCACATGCCAAAATTAATTGGGACACCACATATTTTTGTGCGTTGAGATTGAAAGAGTCCATCTCATTTAAAACTCTTAACTTCTTTCCATTTCCATTATTTTCCATGCTAATTCTTAAAGGTGGTGGCATCAGATGGCACCTTGGATGGTGTGCATAGAGGAGAGTTCTTCTGCAGATTAAAAGCCCAACTAACTTTCTTTATTAGGAATTAAACATCGGAGAAAACATGGAACACCAATTGTTGGTGTCCCTTGGAGGCGCCCCTTCTTTCTTATTTAAAGGGGGCGTCTCCTATGTGATAATCATGAAAATTTCCTAGTGGTTAGACATGGAAATGAAGAGAAAAAAGATGAAAAAAATCTAAAAAAATAAGAGAAAAGGGAGAGAAAAATAGAAAGAAGGCAAGAAAAATTAGAAAGCATGTGATGCTTATCCTAAAATTAGATTGTTCAAGCATTGAACATCTAATCTGATTTTTGTATTATGAGTTCTTGTAAGAATGGTTCCTAATGTGGTCTTAGTGGAAGATTCGAAGGCATACAAGCAGTGGTGTAACTTGTTCTTGCGAAGAACGATTAGCAACGGACTTGCGAAGATGGCTGCAGTACTACGTTGAATTAAGAAGGGCCCTGATCAATCCCATGTGGATCATCATTGGAGAACTTCTAGTTTGAAGTCTTGTGGAGATCACTCGATTATCAGATCCTCATCTTCATGTCTGATATATGACATCTGATCCCTTGTTAATATACATGCTTATATTGTTTGATTGTAACATCAAGGTGTTCTTTGGATTTTGTGTTCCAGTAGTCCTGTTTAATTGTTAAATTTATTTTCAATAGTTGAATATAATAAAAATTTTGAAATCTACATTCTGCTACATCATTGGAATCCAACAAAGAAGCTATTGCATACAAAGAAACCAAAGGAACGAGAAAAGGAAAGGGGAAACCATACCAAAGGAGAGGGACAGAACCCAAGTAGAAGCTGACAACAAAGCAAGAGAAATGGAATGAAAGGGGGAAGACCAATCGAAGACTACAGTTTGGAGGTCACTGACACTGAGGGGTATGGCAACAATAAGGACCCTCCTATCGATTGTGACAGAAAGCACTTGGTGTAGGAAGCAAAAGTATGGTGGAAGTACAGTAGGAGCAAAATAGAAGAAAAATGATAAAAAGAAAGTCTACTTATACTACTCTCCGACAGTCGAGATTCAAGCCCCACACCATGGAATTCCAATACATAGCATGCATTAGAGCCACTAAATTGTGCGACTCTTCATCGCACTTCCTCCAAATTGAGCCGCATAAGCTAATCCAAATGACATGATGCGGGACCTACTAATGTACGATATATAGCAGACTCCTGCAAATCTAAAGATGATCCTTGGATCCCACTTTCAAATCATTATGGTGCCATGCTTCGAGCCGCCCATCCCTCATGTGATGAGATTCATGAAGTGATGCATTAATGATGCCTCGAGATTTTTGTTACCGAAGGTGGATGATTAAATACCTAGGAGAAAATGTCAAGTTAGTAGTTGAATGTCAATCTAACAATGAACTACTCTCTTCACTTGAAGTGACAAAATCACTTCAGGCTCAGGAGTCGAGGGTAAGCATTGCAGAGGTTATCAACCGTCCGACTTGACATCCCCTTATTGAATTATAAACAAGCACTCGTTAATGAACCAGCATTGGATATCAAAAAAGGACCCAAGAAACCAAGGCAAAGTAGCTTCACATCATCAGCTTCTATCTGACTTCCTAATCAGACACTCACTGACCTCGAGATCGGGATCCTATCGATGATGATGAACGAAGCCAGACAACCTATGTAGGTGTTAATGTAGGGCAAAATCTCAACTTAGCACCAACCCCGAGACATCAGATCATTAAACCATATGGACAATCCCTGAGACCGCCCAAACAACCCGTAGGACGTGGGTACGATCCACATCTAACATCTACAACAAACAATCTTGATCCTCAGATTAGTGGACAGATTTCTTATCCCAACAACTTGTCAAATCATGGCTTAGTAACTAAAGAAGTTGGGCCAAATGACCTATCGGATTCTGACATGACAACTTATCATGCCGCTTCTATATAAAATGAGGTAACAAGAGGGCCCTCAGGTAAACTCAACTCTAGAAAACGCCCTTGAAGAAGTTAGAGAAACAATTTTTAGTTTGAGGGGGATAAGAGTCCAAAACCTTATGGTTTTCCATGTGCTTTTTTCAAGTGTTCTAGGATGCTATTAAATTTGATATTTTTGCCCTATTTCAATAGCTGCATAGAAGTAATATGAATCTTACAAGATTGAACTATGCCATCCTCACCCTCGTTCCTAAGCAAGAAGTGGCAAAATCACCCTTGGACTTTCGGTTGATAAGTTTGATTCATAGCTGCATAAAATCATTTCAAAAGTACTAGCAAACAGATTACAACCTTTGCTTAAAGATCTTACTGGCGCTGCACAGGCTGCCTACATTAAAGGGAGGTTTATCATGGACAATATTTTGTGTGCCAATGAGATTTTACTGAAGATCTAGGAATACTGGTGCTATATGCAAACTAGACTTCGTGAAAGCTTTTGAAAAGATAGCCCACAATATCTCATCCATTTGTTGACCAAGAGGAATTTCCCATTGTCTTGGATTGCATGGATCTCCAATTTGCTCTATTCTTCTAAGATAGGGGTAAATGTAAATGGTGACATTAGTGACTAGAATGCAGGAGGGCGCTTAGGCAAGGTGATCCTTTATCTCCTTTTTTTTCTTTATCTTAGCAGTGCTTAGCAGTGCATCCCATTAGTAGAATGCTCAATGTTGCGGCCTCGAAAAAAATTCATGAGTGTTTGGGAAACCCATGGATTGTGGTGGGTTCCAAGAACTATAGTATGCAGATGACACTTTGGTATTTCTCAAGGCAGAAAAGAGTATTGTGATGTATTGAAAATTATACTCTATAGTTTTGAGCTTATATCAAGCTTGTCCATCAACTTCTACAAAAGCTCTATCTCCTACATTGGTCAAAAGGGTGATGAGGGACCAAATTGTGGTAAGTGGCTCAACTGCATGGAGATACCCACACCTCTGAAATACTTGGGCCTACCCCTCTGCAGTATTAAGCCTCGTAAGTCAAAGCGGCTCTTTCTCCTACAAAACTAAAGTACCGGCTTGCTTCTTCGAAAGCCAAGTATTTATCATTTGGAGGAATGCTCACCTTAATCAACTCGGTCTTAACTTCTCTGCCTCTCTATTATATGTCACTCTTCAAGCTATTGAGTTGGGTGATTAAGTGAATCAACAGCTATAGGTGGTCCTCTCTTTGGATGGGTTCGACAAATTGTCACAGATTCTCGTGCAAGGTAAATTGGCAGACTGTCTGTATGCAAACGGAGGAGGGTGGCTTGGATGTCAAAGATATTTCTTCCTTCAATAACTCTTTGTTAGCAAAATGGGCTTGGAGATACCTTGCCAAGGACCCAGATACTTAGAGGAACAAATTGAGTTTGCGTACCATAGGAAGGTTAAACTTTCTAAATGTTGGAGATCTCCGAAAAGATGCTCAAACTTTGGGAAGGAAGTCGCTATGGCCCTTCCAGCATTTTGGAATAAAATTTATCTACATGTTGGAAATGGCAAAGATACATCCTTTTGGAAAAATTGCTGGTTATGTGATGCTCCACTACAAGAGATATTACCTGATCTTTATGTTCGCAGTAGAAGAAAAAATGAAATGGTTTCAAACTTCTTCGACACAAGCTCAAGGTTATGGAAGTCCAGAAGTATCCGAACTCAATCGGTTGAGATTCAGCAACAACAACTAATGCTCTCTATGCTCTCAACGGTAACTCTAAATTCAGAGCAAAATAAGTTTGTTTGGAAAGAATGTAGCAATGGAAACTCTACTCCTTATTATCGCTTCTTGACATCAAGAGGCGTGAAATGTAGAAGCTTACAATCCCACCAAAGGTAAACTGCTTTCTTTGGCTTTGTTGGAAAAGAGGCTTAACACTAGAGATATCATTGGAAGAAAATATCATTGGAAGAAAACTTGGCAAAAACCTTGGAGGTTGTGTGCTTAGTCAAAACCCATGCAAATCGGTGGATCAACTTTTTGTTGATTGCGTCTTTTTCTCCACCATCTGAAACTCAATATGTCGTTTGCTTAGAGTCCTACAGTCACAACTTATTTGAAAATTTATATCTCCAATGGAGGAAGAAAAATTTTTCCAAAATTGCACAGAAGGTTGTGTTAATGCTAATTAGTGCCTTTAACTAGATTTGTTGGAGAGAAAAGAACTCTTAAATGTTTTTCAACAAGCGCACCACCATCGTTGCACTTGCCGAGCAAGCTATGCATTTTTTCTTTTTTGGTCCATCCTCTACAATTTCAAAATGATCACCGAATTGACAAAGTTATCCAAATGTTTGAGTGGATAAGAAGTCTTTTAAAAAGAATTGACTTTCACTTATTTTCTTTGATATCTTGATGTAACTAATTTTTTAGACTTTTCTAGCCTTCTACCATCAAAAAAACTCCAAAAATGTCTTATGTGCTCTCATTCCCTAACTCTTTCACACTCTCTTTTTCTATTATTCTCAAACTCTGATTGACTTAAACATCAAAGGATCTCTCGACGAAAAATCTTCAACAAGAGCAAACTTCTCTTGCAAATTTCCTCTTTAACATCTCGATCTCCGAACGTCGTCCAATCCGACCACATCAGCATCAAAATGAAATCTTGCAGCAATAAGTAATATATAGAATAAGAAAATTTTCTTGTATTAAAGTATAATAATATTTTCATAATTTTTTAGAAAATAATACTCAACCAATATATACTATTTTTCATAATCAATTAAACATATCAAAACCACTTTTCCAAATATCATATTTTCAAAATCAACTTTCTAAAAATAATATTAAAAAAAAAATAATTCTCCTCATAAATCAAACAAGTTCTAAAGGCCTATTTGGATAATTGAGCCCAAAATTCTATGGAATCCGTGATCCAAACATCAAAAATAATAGATTATAAACAAATCGAACCATGTGTTTATAAATATCCAAAACTATTTTTAAATGAACTGATCCATATCCCATAAGGAGTAAAAATAACCTACTGAGATTTTTTTTCCTCTATAAAATCCAAACCAACCTATTCAAAATGATCCTAAATATTTAGAAATATAAGATATGAGCTACTTATAATCTAATATTTTTTATAATTGAGCTACGAATAAGATTTTGGATCTAACCATCCATCCAGACAGGCTTTAAAATTTTCCAAGTAGAAGCTCCAGAAAACGCTTCTTGACCAGAACTCCTAATTGAGCTAACGGAATATTGTTAACGTAATGATGCATCAACCAATTGCTCAGCTTAAGAGATTCCTCCATGCGTTATTCCATCTCTTCATCCCGAAGTCACGACGTTGACACTGCGTACAAATCCCAGCTTTGAAGAGTCATTTTAGGATTCCTTTGACATGCAACCAACATAGCATTTGTTGGTGCAAAATTCTGTCGGCGTCGGAGAAACTAGAGTCGAAGAAGCCACGGCTACCACCGGGACCTGCAAAAATAGTCTAAACCGGAGTTGGGGTTGCTCCGGCAAGACCCTCCGATGCTCAAGTCAGTTCTCTGCCTCAACAGAAATGGAGTGCTCGAATGGAAATATTAGCAGAATTTTGAGATAGAGTTTTTGAGCCTAGAGAAGAACGTATCTGGGGGTCCATTTTATAGACGGAGGGCGTAACTGATTGACAGCGACGTCTGTAACCGCCTGGTAGTGGACCGTTCGGGGCCACGCGAAGTTTATTACAGAGAGTAGTGGCGTCAGGGGCCGCTCAGAGCCACGTGGAATCTGTTATGGAGAGTGGAGTGGTGTCCGTTGTCGTGACTTGCCAGAGAGCGGGGAGCCGCGTGGGATCCGTTACAGGAAGTGGAGTAGAGTCGTGGTCATCATCGTGGTTTGCCAGAGAGTGGTGGAGCCGCGTGGGATCCGTTATAGGGAGTAGAGCAGCTCTCTGTCTGAGAGGAGCTTGGATGTTTCCGAGGTTGCAGACGCGCCCACAGTTGCTGGGTGTCTTGGATGCTGACGCTGCGGACGGTAATCATCCACTGGAGAAACTCGGACGAAGATCTTCTGTTGGCGAAGTTCGGCTTCATGAGGAATCCGGCAGAGAGTTGGCCGGCAGTGGACTTCGGATGGCGTTGTAGAGGTTCATCTGCTGGAGGAGTCTGAAGGATTGACGTTGTTGAAGTCCGGTTGGCACTATTGGAGATCGACGGCTGGGGAGGTACGGTAGACATCGGAGGCGGTTGGTCGTTATGGAGATCTAGTCGCTGGAGCCCGTCTGTTGTAGAAGTTCGTCCGGAACTCATCCGCAACGGAGGTTCGACAGAGTCCGGTTCTTGTAGAAGTTCAGATGGAGGTCGTTTATTGAAGAAGCTCGACTGGAGTCCGCCTGTAACAGAAGTCCGAAAGAAATTTGTATACAGTAGAAGCTCGGATGGAATTCGCTTACAGTAGAGATCCGGCGTGAGCTACTTGCAGTAGTAGTTCGAAGTAGACCACTCGCGGTGGTAGCTCAGAGCGGACCGCTTGTAGTAGTAGCTCGGAGTAGACCTCTTGTAGTAGAAGTTTGGAGTAGTGCTCCGCTAGCGGAGCCTGTTCGTTGTAGAAATTCGGACGAAGCCCACCTGCAATAAGAGTTCGGGGCAGAAACCCGGCTCTCTCAGGAGCTCGGATGAAATTCGGAAGGCAGTTGGCCGTCGTAGAAACGTAGATGGAGTTCAATCACTGTAGGAATCTGGTATTGGGGAAGTTTGGTCGTTATAGAAATTCGCTGTTGGAGAAGTTCGGCTGTTGTAGAAATCTGCTATTGAAGAAGTTCGGCCGTTGTAGAAATCCGCTGTTGGAGAAGTTCGACCGTTGTAGAAATCTGCTGTTAGAAAAGTTCGACCGTTGTAGAAATTCGCTGTTGGAGAAGTTCGTATTGGAGTTGATCGTGGCTGGAAGAAGTTTGAGGAGATTCGGAGATTAGTCGATCGCTGCGAAAGGTCGGCTGATAGTGGAGTCCGGAGAGCATTTGAAGCAGTCCAGCGGACGACTGAAGGAGTTCGTCATTGGAGAAGTCCGGAAGAGCATTATGAAAGCTCGGACAGTCAGAGAAGTTCAGAAAGACGTCGCATCAGGTCGAAAGCCAAAAACCCCTGGAAGGCCGGCCTTTCATGAACTTCGGCTGGGGGTATTTTATACCCAACACCAGTCCCCCTACTTTCGAGTTCGGGTTCCGAATGAGGGAAGTACAAGAAATTTTCACAGCCGAGTTGCTCCCTCGCTTTCTGTGCGCAACTGCCTCCAGATATTTTGGTATTTAATGTGCGCGTGCCAGAGCCTTTTTAAAATCGAGGCGATCCGAGGAGACTTTTTGGAATTCCCGCTGGAGCGTTGCTCTATGTACGGCGAAATAATGGCTCTGTCAGCTGTCAGCCGCTTTTAGCTGTCCGCTACGGTGAGTGGGACACGCAGCGAAAAATAAGTTGGTCAGAGAAGATCCGCGATCATTATTGCATCAGATCCCGGGGTCTATTTAAACCCGTCTTCCTCCCTTCAGAAGTTTCACCTTGCCTGGGAGTCCCGTTGGTGCCCACCCTCTTCTTGAGAGTCCTGATCCTCCGCAGCGTCCTTTTCAGCCCTAGGTGTTCTTCGAGTCGTCCCCATCTCCGTACCTCTGCATCCTTCGGAGCGACTTAGGTTGGTTCCAAAACTCCCTCTTTGTTCTTTCTTCTTTATTTTCTTCTGTAATCTTTTCTTTTCTTTCATCTTATT
>KE508443.1:10276-24245 GCA_000441515.1 Elaeis oleifera | reverse complement strand
AGAGAGAGAGAGAGAGGGAGGGAGAGAAATGGAAGGGGGAAGCCGTCAATGGCCGCCAGAGGGCCATGGAGGCCCCCGGAAGGCCAGAATCACCCCCTCCACCCCGCCCTCCCCAAACCCTAGCGGCTTCCATTAGTTTGAAATAGAGGTGATCACCCCTATTTCGAATCAGACAAATTTTGTTTCAAACCAATGGAAGCCTAGGAGAGGGGGGTTCCGGCCTCCATGGACCTCCGACGGCCACTACAGGCCTCCCCCTCCTTTCATTTCTCTCCCTCCCTCTCTCTCTCTTATCCTCTCCCCCCATGGATGGCCTCGGCTGGGCATTGCCGGCTTTCCTCTCCTTCCTTTCCCTCTCTCTCTCTTTCTCTTTCTCTCTTTCCTTCTCTCTCTCCATTTTTGCCAGTGCTCCAAATTAAATGCCCAAACAGCACTGATAGACTGCCGGTACGGTTCGGCATGCCCTGAACTATCTAGTTTAGGATGGTTCAGTGAACCTTAGTACCTCACACCAATCCTCTTCCAATTCTTGTAACCCAACAAATCAGTTGACCACTTTATACTCAAATGGTGAACCAGCCAACTTTATTATCTTGAGTTTGGTTGTCAAAAAAGGGAGCATGCAGTCAAACGCATAGATTGCACAATGCAATTAAACTAATGGTTCCAGCCTCAATCAGTAGTAGGAATATGAATAGAAGTATTGGAGCATCAAGACTATCTACCAATCCAAATTATTTTAAGTATCGTGTATTTGTTTAGTCATTTATTACAGCCTTAGTCATTATGTTAATGGATCCTTAAGTAGCTTAGCGTTTAAGATCTCCATTGATTAAGTCAATATTCAACTTACCTAGCCATCATATTTATGGACCTACAAGTTACTTAGTCTCCAAGTTACTGATTTTGAATTTATTTGGTTACCTGGTCATAAAGAGATCTGTTTATGAGCAACTAGGTGAAGCAGACCCCACACTGAGATGCAAATAAAATTAAAATGTGCAGAAATAAATTTCAGAACAGATTTTTTTTTTTTTTTTTTTTGAATCACAGACAAAACAATGCGAAGAGGGTAAAAGTAGGTGAAAAGCGATGCAATAAAAGGAATAGAGGATAAGATGTATAGAAAAAATAGACAATAGCAGAGAGAAAAATCTCCATAGAAGGTGTTACTTCATTCAATAAAATCCATAATCATATATAATTCATCATCTCCATAGATCCATATTTATAGACATTCAAACATCTTAAAACAAAGTTTCCTTATCACAAAGGGCCTACCAACATACCTATAATGGGCCTAGTTGTCTTACATTACTCAAAATAGTACTCCTAATCAACCAAACACTCTATTGTATTGTTCCTATTCACTTTCCTAAAAATACTAACCCCATAATTCCTTATGATCCCACATAAAAGACCATCAAAAAATCTATCTAAATCACAACCTTAATGAGTTTGAAGCTTTTCTAACATGACTTATATCCAAAATAGGAACTTTATATTATAATCTGACTCAGGTTAGGGCTCAAAATTTCCCTGGAAAAATAACACTAAAAATCAATATAAATTATAAGAAAATAAGAATTACATTACCTTACCCCTAAAGGCTTAATAAGACCTACAATACTGAATAAAACTAGCAAATAGGTGAAAATAAAACTCAATGAAACAACTAAACTAAGCCTGATTTTGACCTAAACCCTTTCACTAATGAAACTGCCTGGTGCCTAAGCACAGCAGGTGCCTAGAATTCAAAACAGTTCATCAATATATAAAAAACCAAGAATTACAAATTAAGGGGCTTAAGCTTTCTACACTTTACATACAGACCATTCTAAGACCTGGTCCACCAAGAACACAGCAACAACTGCTGCTACCATCCAACCCTCCCACCAACAACAGTGGCCTTGATTACTAGGGCACTGTGGTCGCCACACCAGCAATAGGGCAAAAGTCATAGTCAAGTCACCATAACTTCCTAGCTCCACAAAAGCAGCACCAATGTTGGGGATCAATCTGACAAAAGGGGTTTAGATGGACAAAGAAAGGAATTGAGGAAGAACTTACATCAATCACCTGGCCTAACCTCCACTATCAAGCATCATCCTTGACTGACAAGCAACACCCCAAGCCATCAAGTGCCACCTCCAAATCACCTCCTCACTCTACTTCTCCATTAGGTCTTAGCCAAGAGGGATGTAGGGCTAGGGAAAGACAAAAGTTTAATCTTTAAATAAATAGATCAGACACTAGATTAATCTTAGCAAGATCTGTTGGATTTGAACTCGACACAAAAGCAGTTCCCAGAAGCCTGCATCATGCACATTCTTAGGTCTGCATCGTACCACAGCCATCCAAGCCCAAGTGAGGAGCTTAGGCGCCTTGACCTAAGGTGGTGACCTAGGTTAGTATTCAACCCATGTTTTAGAACAATCTTTATGATATTAATTTAGGATAAGCTATAATACATGCCATACCATAGGAAAGCTAAAAGACTATGATCAAGTTGTAACGAGCTTTACATGAATTTTCAGTTGCGAAAGTGTTCTATTTGGCTAAAGTTGACCTCCTGCCTCTCTCTCACTCTTCTAGCCTCCTCTCTCTAGGGTCTTCTTTCCTATCTCTTTTCTCCTAATTTTCTTTATTTCCTCTCTTCTATCTTGATATTATCTTCTCTCTATTTTGCAGAAAATTAGAGGGCAAGTCTTGGTGCAATGGTAAGGTTGTTCCATTATAACCTAAGTATCATAGGTTCAAATCATGGAAACAAACTCTCTACACATGAGGGTAAGTCTGCATAAATCTGACGCTTCCCAGACTTTGCAATAGCAAGAGCCTCTGCACTGGGACATCCTTTTTTTATTTTGCAGAAAATAATTTTTCTGCCAAAAATTTGATTTTGGATCAATAATGAACTTTTGCTATATCTTAAAATTTGTAAGAACCTTTGCCCAACGCCAGGATCCTATTCTCTAAATGTTAGGGCAAACCTAGGAAACTTCCATTTCTCCTATATCCGCAGAATCATTCTATTCCAGCTTGTGTTCTAGGTTTGGACAAAGAACATCAAGTGTGCAAACTCTAATTTAATAGCCCATCAAGTATGCCGATCCATAAGCAAGCCACCGCATGTACTGTTTGGTGATGGGGGGAATATGAACAAGTACTCAATCAAATCCATTAAAAACTACAGGTTCCGTAAGGAACCAAGGTACCTTGGAGCCTAGGCATAACGCATAAATCAAGGCACATAACATAGAAAGTGAAAAGCAAGAGACATATATTTAGATATATGTATATGTGTATCAGCGTGTTTGTATGCATGCGTATACATGTGCTGGGGCACATGTGTGAATATATATTTGAATGCGTATGTAAGTAGGAACGTGCACATGTCTGAATATATTGCCGACCATTTCACAAGTAAACTAGGTATTAGAAGTAATCGAGGCACTTTTCACTTAAACTGATATGTGGCTAGGATTTGTTAAGCTGGCTGCTGGTGGACTCCATGAAGTGGCAGACTCCTCTATTTTCCTATGTATACTCACAAACACATGGAGACATTAGTTGGCATGCACCAACTGAAGAGTTCCATTTTTGTTTTTTCAGACTTCTAATGGTAGAAGGAATCATAGTTTTTGGTCAAATAACTCTTCGGTCCCATCTCTTTGACTTTGTCTAAGAAATATTGCTCTGTGGACCCTTTTGAAATGAGAGTCTTAAATATGATCGGTTATCAAGTTAAAGTCCTTTGGTTTCCATAGCATATAAAACTGTGAGGTGCTGCTTTCTTTCTATGCCTTCTTTATAAAAGAACCAACCCTCTTTTCTTTCTTTTTTCCTTTGTTCCAACTTCCCCTTGTTCTTTTTCTTATTGTTTATTTTGGCTGCCATAAATACCACTTTAGAGAAGTGCTCCCCACATCACAAATTCCCAACCACCCTCAGGGCTAGGGGATGGTTCATACATCCCAACTCAAATATCAGGGCCAACACATAATGTTATGTTTTAGACCCATAAATTCTAAATGCATAAATTCTAAAGGGCAACAAAGAGAGCATGAATGCAAAAGAAGTGAAATAGGAGACAAAAGAGGAGATGATCACATTTTCCAAAGAAGTTCATGCCAAACTATAATATAGATAGCCAAACTAGGAGCTCTAGAACATTTAGCACCATAAAGATTCAAGGAACCAAGAAAGTTACAACACAACATCCACCCAATAAGATAATATACAAGATTTACCCAAGTCTACAGATTTAATTGCCCCACAAAATACTAGAGTTTGAAAAGATTGTAACACCATACGAGATGTGGTTAGATATTATTTATGGTGCTATAAGGAAACATCATGATGAGCAAAGCTTAGAACTCAACGAAATTTATTGTGACTCAGGAAAACTTGCAATTCATTTAAGCATAGTTTTGCTTGGCAAATTATGCATCACTTGTGATATAAGCATTATTTCAAAAACAGGCTAGGTACCCACCTAGGCACCTGCCCAAGGAGGGAAAGGCCAATAAATGCCCCACCTAGGCTAGGTAGCCCATATAGGCAAACCCGCCTTGGGTGGACACTTGCGCAAGCACTTCCACCTTTGTGAAAAGGGCATGTTGGACACTGCAAAATGCGGATCAGACTCTATTTGGTTTGGATACCCGTTGACCAAGTAACCAACCTGTCAACTTGCAAAACACTTCACCCTCCTCCCCACTTGAATCCCATATGATGTGTCTTAATCCTCAAAAAAGGTGCTTGAGAGAAAAAGGGAGAACAAGGGCAATGAAGTTGGGTGGTTTTGATAGTAAGAGGGCAACTGCCACACGAATCTATGATGCCAATGGTGACAATTTAGGTAAGTCAACTTTAATATATATATATCTCTCTCTCTCTATCTATCTATCTCAGTGACGGGTATGGGGCTACTAATGTGGGATTTGCTTGCATCAAACAAGTGACACGCAAAGAAGAAATGAGGCTCCTTGTACTCCATCAGGCCCAACACCTCACTCCACATCAGATGAAAGAAAACTCAAAGAAAGGCTTATTACATCCATCAACATTGCAACATCATCATTAACTTATAATCCTATGGGCAGCAGCCACCATTTATAAAAGATCTAAAAGTGGCCCGCTAACCAAACATGGCTTGTGACCAAAACATAGCTCCACTTAAACCTAATTATTAATTAGCCATTACATCATCCCTACGTAACTTGTTGACCAAGTAAACATGACTTGTTCACCAAGTAAACATGAAATAAATAATCATTACTTTTGCCCAAGGGAGTTAGCAGCAGAGCCATACAATAGAAAATAAAAGAAAATGCTAAAAATTACATGGACTGAACAAATTACTCAAACTCTTAAGAATTACATAATTAAATTAGACTTGACTGCTACAACTAGAGCACTGAATAAATGCTCAGTGCTCGTGATCCAAACATCGTTCATAAGCTTAACCATGATCACTGTATCATAATGACAGAGGAAACCTAAAGTTTCAGTATTTGTATACTGTTTTATGAAGAAGCCATGCACCAACACTTCATCAAGATAGCAAAAGTAAATTATTTTTAACAGCTTTCAATTTGAAGGTCCTAGTATACAATGCAATCTACTACCTTTATGATATTATCTGAATATAATGCTTTATAGCAGTGAACCTGAGATCGTATTTAAATTACTCGATGGTTTTAGAAATCCGCAGCAAGAATTATATTCAAAAAAGTATCTATGAGATGGTGTTTGTCCACAAACCAACAGCCACCTTTGAGAATTAAGAAGCCTCTCCAAGTCCAATTAATGGTGCAGTATAAAGATCTCCCCCAATCAGCAACTCAGAGAAACTATTGACAATCTAGGGATGATGAGCAAAGCCTCTTCGAGAATTAAGAAGGCTCTTCAAGTCCAATTAATGATGCAATATAAAGATCTCCCCCAATAATCAACCTAGAGAAACTATTGAAAATATAAGGATGATGAGAAAAGCCCGTCATGCAAATAGCATGCATTGGTTTTCACAACAAACTCATGATTTATTTCTAAAGTAATCTAAATCCAATCTCTGCTTCTCTTCTAAAGCATCATTCTTTATCATAAAACCATTGATTGCATCCCATGCTCGGAACTTAATTTGAAAGGGTGAATATAATTTAACTTTGTTTTTCTATCTTCATTATGCATTTTTGCACTACATCACTTTAAGGCAGCTCAAATAATATACCCTTTAGGTTGTCATATGTCAATTTGTTATCAGATTGTAGTCTACCCTAGCAAGTTAACTTGTTCTAAACAACCTTATAAGCACAATGAGATGTTACATCAATTTCTTGCTAGGTTAGATACATTATTAATTGATGACATGCAGAACCTTAGACAACACATGCATGCCCTACAAACTACCCAAGTCCCCTTCTGCACAACAAGATGTTACAAGTCAAATGCAGAACATTTTTATCCTGAATCAAGCATTTCCATAAATATATATTATTTGGCACAATCTGCACATCCATCCAGCATGTGTCTGTACGAGGGGCAGCTAGAGGTTATCTATATATTTGTGATAAAGTGATAGGACAAAAGGTTGAGAAAGAAACATCTTCAAGAAACATCTTCTTTGAAGTTCTCAATGGTTCCAAGCTGAAACGGATTATAAAATTACATATTACAGATTTTTGCCTACCACATGCATCATCATAAAGCAATTCTTCATAGCATGGCAATTTAAAGAAATAATATCAATGACTTACAAAAGGGATAAGCTTGTAGAAAGCAATAAAAATTCAATTGTTTCAGCATCAAATACAACAACAGTACTACCATATACCTGAGCAGTTTCATTGGCAGCATTTTTGTCCATAAAGCTACTTTTCCTGCTTCCCACGGACACTAACAACTGCTCCGCAAATTTCATCACCATAGTCAAATTGCTCACCAATCATTGCCAATAACTAGTACGAACAGTCACGGAAAATGTGCAAAGAATAATTAGGAAATAATTATCAAATGCTAAACAATATTAGAAGGCAAGATGCATACAGTATGTAACCACAATGTATCTGATTTTCCTCTAGCACAGCTAATGGTCCATTTTCCTCCATTGGCACAAATTGGATCTTCCCATTTAGGCTCAATTTTGTATTTAAAACAATGAAAATCTGCTCCCACTGGCAGCTTGCTTGGATGACGAATGTTATTGTAGAGGCTGGAAAACAGTCAAAACTATTTGTTACAGATTACGCCCAATTAATATAAGATTAGCTTTCTTTTTTTTTGTCTTTCTTTTCCTTTTATTGGGGGAGGGGAGGGGGGTGTTAAGACAGGTACAACATAAGCAACATATATAGAACTAGCAGTGCAAGAACTATAGCCAAAAAAAAAAAGGATTGTTCAGATAACCAAAACAACTTCTAAATTATGCAAAAAGAAACAAAAATATGCAATTTACAGCAATATGACCTCTAAGGAGACATATACAGTCCCTAGAAGGTACTTTAGTAAGGTTGGAATTACAGCAGTAAAAGTGACAGTCCTAAAGGATAAAATGGACCTACACCCCATGTAAGGTGAAATATAATGAAAGACAAGATTTCGGTTTTAACTGACAATTTTGTTTGAATTGACACAGCTGACAAAATAATTATTAATGATATCAGCAGTTCACTCCTTTTTTAAAGATATGCAACCTGCATCCTTAACTTGTAACACCAATATAAGGCCAATGTATTCACAATGATATTTCTCCTATTCTAGAGGATAAGAGATGCTCACGAATAACTTAACAGCCAATAATCAATAAGATAAGACCATCCAAAGATCAACCAAACGTGCAGTCTCAAGTGATAAATTTTGTGTTACACGCCCAACTGACTTTATATTTTCATAGTATGTGCTCCCGATTGATATAGATACATTTAGCCTTTCATTTCTCCAAACCAACTTGGGTAGCATTAAGCATACTTTAGTATTGGATCCCAGCTAGGATACCCCTTAAATTATTTTTGGCAAGTTCTTGATTATTGCAATTGACATTGGGAAAAATGAAGTCTACTTTAGAACTCAAATCAAACTCCCAGGAGGACCAACTTAAATGTAGAAATTTTATGGAAGTGTTGAATTTGCTGAAAGAGCAAATTTGAACTAAGTTCACAGGTTTATACCCGCTATGCTAGTAACAGATATCAATTTTAAATAGTCTGGTTCAGTAGTTAAGATTTGTGTGATTCCCCGAAACATCAACAAAATCAGTTGTAAACTGCTCCAGGCCATTCAGGATAGAATACTAAATGAAGCCTGTATAGATTTTACATTCTCTGATTGATAAGAAACATGTAATTATTGTTCAAGGCCATTCTGGTTAAAATACTAAACAAAGTCTGTATAGATTTTTCATCCTTTGATTGATAACACACATGAATTTAGTCCGGCTGCTGAATCAAATAACCATCTATTTTCTGATGTTCTTGTTCAGTTTATGTCTTGTATTGCAGATTTAAACTGAGGTTAAAGACATGGTGTACTTTATATAATTTGAGCTGCCACATGAGACCCATAAATACAGAACTGATATAGACATGCATAAGTCCAAAGGTAGACCAATAAAAGTTTAGGGTCTTGGTCTTTGTCAAGTAAATATGCACCTAACTAAACAGATCAACAAAAATGATGTTGTATGGATCTAAACTTGGTGAACCCAAGGCATCCCAGACACAACTGTTTACCTAATGTATACAACAGTGGTATTATGTATTAATAGTTTGGATATATGGCTTTTGTTTTCACAGGGAGTAACTAATCTGGTTGTTCTCCATGTACAATGACCTCAATTGCCCAAAAAGTAATTATAGAATGGGTGAGTTTGACATTTTCTACTTGTGAGATTTTATGAATAATATCAAACATATCACGGTACATTGGTTTGCCCAAACAATTAACCACAACTCCAGCCCATTGACCACCATATTCGTCTCCTTCATATTCTCTTCTCTCTCCTCCCTTTTATGCCCAAGCATGTGCCAGCTTCTCTCTGTCTGCTTTCTTTCCTCCCTTCATTCTTCAGAAAAACCTTTTATTCTTCCAACCAACAACCCATTCGCCACAATCATCCCTAATCACTTCTAGCCTAGTTTTCTTAATAGTTCAACCTCATACAGTTCATGTTCAAAATTTCAGTCCACAATTATATCTCACATACTGCATCAGTCATTCTTCTATTTGATTTGCCATCTAGATCTAGCTATATGATGATGATCATGTCACCTGTTGAAAGAGGGGCATATTATAAGGCACTGATGATGAAGAGAATCTCACTTACCTGAGAGTTCTCTTTTTCTTTTCTTTTTTTTTTTTAAGAAATATGAGGGGAAGAAAACATCTGAATTCCAACTTCCCATGCAATAATGGAGGGAATGGTGGGGGTGCTAATCAAAGTTTCTAGCTCCTATCAGCCAACGAAACATGCACAAGCAGCACCCAGCAAAACTAGAGTCCAATTACTACTCAACATGGAGATATGGTCATTTACAAAAAGAATCTCGAAATTCCATTTACAAAAGAACTTAAAATTCTGTCTCAGCTAAATACAGAAATTTCATCTGTCCAAATCATCCAAATCTAAAAAGTTTGAGAGCATCATCATCTTCCTAGCAGCAGTCAAGCAGTTCTCACATTCTATATCTTAATAAAATTGCTAGCATTGCCCTGCCCTGATGATTGTTCTCCTGCCCTGATGATTGTAGACAGGCAACAACTGATTTTCTCTTATGCTTCTACAAATATCATTCAACTTTGCAAATTACTGCATTGCAATCATACTAAAAGCACAATAATTAGCTATCAACAACTCCACCATAATACTATTTACAGTAACAGTTCCAAAGAGTACATATTATTGGATACGGACATCAAAAAGGAAAGATCAATGCCATGATTTTCATTAGTGATGACTGAAAGCTGCTAGCAATTAATGTTCCAAACAATGACTAGCAAGCAGAGCGAATAAGGAAGCAGATACGGCTCAATCAAAGAGGAATGATCTATCCATAAGGCATCCTTAAGAGGTATTATGTAGACCCATGTTAGCACTTGGAGAATTGAATGACCAGCACACTGCGACTATCATAAACAGAAGTTTCAGAAGAGCTGGCCATGAGGAAAGTCAGAGAAAGACAGGCAATGATGAACAATAGAAGAAGGAAGGAAGGCGTAAGGAAGAACAAAGGATAAAGAAGTGATGAAGAATGGGAAATGGGGGAAATAGTGAGTGGTAGGAGGTGACGCATGATGGGAGGATGATAATCTGGTAGTGGGGCTATAGACGATCCAATGTGGGGGATAACGGATGGTCAGGGGGGAGGAATAGTTGGTGGGAGAAGGGCAGGTGGTATGCACAGGCAGAGGAAGCAGTGGATCTTGACCTAAATGAGATGGAAAGAACCTATGGTGAGACAAGGAGGAAGAAGAGCTTAAAGGGGAGGAATAAGAAGAAAGGGTTTGTCACCAAAAGAAGCAGCCAATTTCCCACCAAATGAAGTAAAGATATCATGAGATATTGACTATTGGAAAGACCAAAGTTGACCAAAGTTGTCCTTAGCCATTTAAGTTTAGGAGGGCATTTCTTGTCAATTTTCCACAGGAAACAACTAGGCTTATGATTCCCTGGGGAAAAAAATGCCAAGCCTTAACATTTTGTATACCCCTCTCACCTTCACATTTCCCATTCTGCAGTAAAAGAGAGATTGTTAGTTCCTTCTTTCTTTCTTCTTGAACCCAACAAGCCTCTTCCAATTAGTTCTTATCCCATCTCGTTATAATAGGAAGATGATTTGAGGTATTCAAGATGATCTTGGACCGTTCATTTCTTCTCCTCTGGAATGCAGATTCTTGAAACTTTTGTTCTGTTTCACTATTAATAGATCTCTAGTTTCATTTTATATCATACAGCTTAACTAGCCTATTTATGTTAGAGTTGACAAATTACCACACTTCTCTAACCACCACTCCTTTTGGAAGAGGTCCTAGGTTCAGAGGAAGGTTGTTTCCAAAAAGTATCTGGAATAGGTAATTCAACTGAACGTGTTTGCCTTTGCCCCCCTCCCCACCGCAAAAGAAAAGAGGAAAAAAGAAATGAAATGGAAAAATGGTAGCATATCTTAATAGAGCTCATGGGGATCCTTGCTCTACCCCATTTTGTTCAACTCATGGAAGGCCTTCATGACATAGGTTAAAGCATAAAGAAATAGCACCCTTTCCTCATACCTCTGAACTTTCTTAACATGACCATAAATAAGATGTTAACGGACACTAAAGCTAGCTAATTCTTGATATAATCCTCCTAATCTGTCCACCAATCAACAATCTCTTTTCTTTTTCTTCTTTTTTTTTTTCTTTTTGTGGAAGGGGGGCATGGGGGATGGAGTTGATCTCCTAAATTAAACATGGTGTTTCACTAAGTCTACTCTTTATTATCATATTAGAAATCATTATACACTCTTATAGTCTATACATACCAGTCTATACATACCAGCATCACAATTTTACTAAAACCTCCATAAACCATGATAAGGAATTATCAAAATTATGTTGCTTCCTTCCCCAACTCGACAACCACCTTCAACCTTTCTTCTTTACACCTTGGTTGAGAGTTTGGGAAGAAAGAATGAAAAGAAAATATTAGCAAGGAGAAAAAAGAAAGAAATGACAGGAAGTGTATTTCTTTTGTCTTGGTTGGGAGTTTAAAGAAAGAAAGAAATTTCCTTCTTAGTTGGAAGCAAAGAAGAAGGAAAGAAAGAAATGTTACAACCTTCTTTCCAAGAAACCCCTCCATCTCCTCAATGCTCTCTTCCCACAGATCTTTGAAAGAAGAAGACGGAAAAAAAAAAAAAATCTAAGTGGAAAAAGGTCTCAACTTTTGATTTTTTCCATCTTTCTTTGTTTCTTTGATTTTTCTATGTTTTCACCGATTTTCCTCTATTTTCCATCCTCCAAAACCAAGAAACCCCTCCGTCTCCCTCAAGTACTCTCCTTCCCCACAAATCTCCAAAAAAGAGAAGTCAAAAATAAAATTAAAAATTAAAAAATCTAAGTGGGAAAAGGTCTTACCTTTAATTTTTTCCATCTTTCCTTTTGTTTTTGTTGATTTTTCCTATGAAAAGTGCTTCCACCATTTTTCCCATCCACAGGAGTCTCAATCGAGTGGGAGGCTTCAAGCGCTTCCTTTTTTTTCCGTCCGCAAGAGTCTTAATCAAATGGGAGGCTTGAAAAAAGCTATAGGATTGAAATGTAATATTAATTTTGTTCTTCATTATTAGAAGGGTAAAATGAAAATTATAAAAAATTCATTAAACTCCCAATTTCTTTCTTTCCAAATCCACTCGTTTCGAAGGAGAAAAAATTACAGGATTGAGGGGTTTGTATTCCCTCTGTTTCTCTCCTTTATTTCCTTCTTCTTTTGTGAAAATCTTCCAACCAAGAGAAAGCATTAACTTTCCCTCCTACCCTTTCTTTCTCTCTTATTCTTCTCTCCCAACCAAGGCGTTAAACTCCCTCCCAACTTATCTTCCCCATGTCAGCAAGCATCACAAAAGCCCCTTATCAAGTTTGGGCCCCTAAAGGTTACTCTTCAAACAAAAGCAGCAAGTTAAACTCAATTGCTTCTCTACCAAAAGTGTCTTGTATATGTTGCCACTAAACCCAGCTTCTCCAATGTAAATAGTTTTAGACCTCTGAGTCACCATCTTATAAAGAACTAGTACCTTATCCACATGTTGAGCTACATTATTTCCGCCTTTTATCTATGAGCTACCTTTTAAGCCAATAGTTGTTTTCGCTTGTCTACCTTTCCTAAAGTTCAAACAACCTAGTCTTTCAGTTGATCTTGTAAATTTCAACTAACACATAGTTTAAACATGAAAATCACCATACGATTTACCTCTTCTGATGGCTTTATATCCTAACCATACAAGTTCCAACAACTTTTCATAGTTCCAAGACCTAGCTTGCAAGTTTTCATCAATGAGTCTAAGACGATAGAAATATTGTCAAATACACCAGCTTAGGTGATAGTCTGATGTAGGAAAGAAGGAAGTGTGATCCTAAATCCATGAAAACAAGCAATATAGATCCAGGTTATCGACGTGCTATTTCAATTATAGAGGAAAGGTAAATCCATTAGAATTATTTATTAAAGATAACTCAAGGATGGTGTTAAAATCATTTAATGCATCAGAATTTTTTTACTTCATCCTGTGTTTACCAACCCTCACAAAGAGACACCATCAGACCAGTGGTATAAGGGTAAAACAATTGTAAATTTACATGACAACCACAGATATAGTATACCCCCACACTTATAATCCCAAAACATTCTACAAAAGTTGTTTAATAGATCAACCAAGCCTCCAGATCCAATTCAATCCCCTTTATCTGCTAGTTCAATCAGCAATTTTCATACTATAACATTCAACGCTTTAGCACTGTCATCTTCCTACTTAGTTGTAACAAAATTCAACAAAAACCACTTTTTACAATTATCTACATGAAATCAATTCACAAGCATTTTCAGTTGGACTTAACCCCTAAATTCAGTATGTTTCTTACATTTTCTTTTTTTAATGTTTCTCCTTGATATTATTACTAATTCACCAATATACACCAGTTTCAACTGGTATCTTCATAGATATGAAAATGGTTTTAGTAGGTTTAATTTGTTGTTAACAAATGGAGGACTTCTTCCTAGTAAAAGAGAAGTTCATTGGGTATCAAAATAAATACTCATCCAGGGTAACATATAAAGGCATTCCAATTATACTTAGAACCCTAGTTATATTTAAGAAGGTCATTTAGGTCCTAAGGGACATCTATTACAGTAATTTTATGGAATAGATCAGAAGGAGGAAATGCAAATGAAATATAGAGTACTATGTCATGATCCCTATGCAAGTCAATCATCTAGAATATC
>KE508440.1:73411-84534 GCA_000441515.1 Elaeis oleifera | reverse complement strand
AAAATTAAAATATAATGTAGATGACCATATCAGGGTTGGCAGTTAAATTCTAGATCACCTTGAGCATTTAGATCAAAAGAATGAATTATATGGTAACCATATGCCAATAGGTTCTTGAATGATGCTTTGCAATCTTTCGACCTTTCTGGATATCAGGTATTATTGCTAGATGGTCACTTTGATTGGTATAGAAAGATTGTTCCCATACTACTAGCTTATGTTCGAACCTATGGGGTCATACTCAAAAGAAGTTTCTGACTAATCATATGGTTGATCAACGATTAAAAATTATTCCAGGATAAAGCAGTCAATTCGATTGATGATTAATCCTATGCAAAAGTTATAATAAATTAATTTGCTAATTATTGAAAAATTATGGAAGGATTGATTAGTAATTTGATTACTAATTAACTCAATTTGATTGAGCATTGAGGTTTGGATTGAATCTAATTGAATTGGATTCAATTTGGTTGATCCGATTAGGTTATTAGATGACCTAATCATTAAGGGTGTTCGATTCCTGATATGATCAGGATCTGAACTCGATTAATTTTTGATTTGATTAAAATTTGATAAAAACTATTTGCTACCTAATTAGATGAGATTTAATAGTTTAATTGGATTTAACCTAATTTGGTTGGGTTAAGAATCTAATTGGATGAGAAAATAATTCGAATTCGAATTCCTTGCATCTCTTTTATCTGCGCCCTCTTATTCTTCATGTGAGAAATATTTTATGTGATTTTTTCTCATTCTTAGAAGCCTTTCCTATATCCTCATCTGTGTCTTTTTGAATTAAAATTATTTGATCTAAATTTGAGTTCAAATTAGTTTGAATTTGAATGAAAACCTAGAGTCCAAATTGAGTTGGACTCTCCTCTTCACGCCACCACATTTCTCCATGCATAAAGTATTTTTACGTGAGATTTTTTATATCATTCTAATGTTGATCGATTTTCTCTAAGTTTATAAGATAAAGATAAAGTTTGATTTAGAATTTAATTCAAATTTGATTTGAATTGATGATAAAGATCAACCAATACTTGAATTTGAACCGAAACTACCTTATTCTTATACTTATCTTTCATGGGATGCCAACCTTAAAAGGGGATCAATTTTGTACGAGACTAGAAGTAATTTTTGGTGTGAGAAACTTGAGAGAGGAGACATAAAAAGTTGAGAGTGGGTTGAGCTTCCGTGCATGAGAAACGGAGGAAGTGTTCTTCCTCTCGGACGTGAGCTATGGGTTCTAGGGTTTCATCTTTAGGTTTGTGAGGAGAAAAATATAAGAGTGAGTCTTATCCAATCTTTCACACCACCATCTCTTCTTAAAACTTCATCTTTTGATTTAGAGGAGTCTAGGAGATTCGAAGAAAGGAGCTTGGATCAGCCATCTAGAGCCTTCGACGTGAGCTAGCACTCCCACGAAGGAAGATCCGATCAAAGCTTCGAGTGGATGATCTGTAGAGGTCGGACGACCTGTACGGCTACTCGATATCAGTGAGAGTATTGTACCATACTTATCAGTAGCAGAGATCATCGATCCATGAAAAGATGATGAGTTTTGAACTCTACCGATATAATCTAAAAGTTAGATCAGATTCAGAGCATCGATGTGATCGATGCAGTTTTTATTTATATCAGATTTTATATATAAATTTTTATATCATAGATCTTTAATGGTAGTTTAGATCTGATCTAAGATATATTTAGAAGATTAAAATATTTAATCTTTTATTATTTCGCTGTAAAATTTTAAAATACATACTTTGAACTATCCATTTTTTCTTCAGTCATCGTGGTGATCTCAGGTCGGAAGGACACGTATACCCATACCCTTCGTGAGCTACTCTTGACAGCAGAGTGCTCTATAGTTAGTCACGTTCCGTGATGATATACTTCTATATCTCACCTGCATGCCATACTAGTGTCTCTACACTATTTATTTACGAGGACAACCAACGCATATGGTACACAATGACCTACACTTGATATCGCTATCATTCTAGTAATAGCGTATCATTTGGTCATGAACCAATTTAAAGACTATGTGATAAATCTTTCTTTATCGATCAAAGTAGTCTTAAGGACTTCATCACAACATAAGAGTTTGTTAGAAGATGTAACCTTGTGATAAAAAATACCATATAACTTTTATTATTATCAATTCATATATATTTATAATCAGCACAATTATCAAACGATTAGCTTTAATACACAATTTTCAACAGATATCTATGCCACTGGGAGAGCCATTTATTGCAGATCAAGTATACAGAGGTTGTTTGGTTCGAGTAGGTGAGCATAAGCTAGCAAAAGATTTGATTACCCTAGATATGCATGATTTTGATGCTATTTTGGGTATGAATTGGTTATCTACACATCAAGCAATAATAGATTGTTTTAGAAAGGAAGTGGTTTTTCAGACCCCATATGGCAGAGAGGTGTGTTTCTCGGGTGAATGCCAGATACTTCCCTCATATATGATTTCAACCTTGATAGCTAGTAAATTACATAGAAAAGGGTGTGAAGTTTTTCTAGCATGTGTAATTAATACAGAAGCAAGCAAGCTAAATCTAATAAATATTCCAGTAGTTTATGAGTTTCCAGATGTCTTTCCAGAGGAACTTCCAAGATTACAACCAGATAGAGAGATTGAGTTTGGCATTGATTTGATTTCAAATACCAGACCTCCAAAGTACCATACAAAATGGGCTCCAACAGAACTAAGAAAGCTCAAGACATAGTTGCAAGAGTTATTGGACAAGGGGTTTATCAAGCTAAGCATTTCACCATGGGGAGCTTCAGTATTATTTGTTAAGAAAAAAGATGGCAACACAAGATTGGGTATTGATTATCGACAGCCTAATAAGGTAACCATCTGGAATAATTATCTGTTGCCACATATTGATGATCTATTTGATCAACTTCAAGAGGCTAAAGTATTTCAAAAATAGACCTTAGATCAAGATATCATCAGCTTAAAATCAGAAAAGAGTATGTATCGAAGATAGCTTTTCGAATCAAGTACGGCCACTATGAATTTTTGGTGATACTGTTTGGTTTGACAAATGCCCCGACAGCTTTTATGGATTTGATGAATCGAATATTTCAGTAGTATTTGGATAGATTTGTGATTGTCTTTATTGATGATATACTGATATACTCTAGAGATAAAGCAGAACATAGAGAACACTTAAGGATTATTTTACAAATACTTCGAGAGAAACAGTTATATGCTAAGTTAAGCAAGAGTGAATTCTGGTTGGACAAAATAATTTTCTTGGTCATATGATTTCGACAGAGGGTATATTAGTAGATCCACAGAAAATTGATGCCATTATGAATTGGGAGTTGCCCACTAGTTCGACAAAGGTGAGAAGTTTTCTGGGTTAGGTAGGTTATTACCAAAGGTTTGTTCAAAATTTTTCAATCATTGCATCCCCAATGACAAAATTGCTTAGAAAGAATGTTAAATTTGGGTGGACTGATGAATATCAAAAAAGTTTTGGTGAATTAAAGAAATGATCGATCACAACTCCAGTACTTACTTTCTTTCTAATGGTGGAGGTTATGTGATATACAGCGATGCTTTCCACAAAGATTTAGGTTATGTGTTGATGCAACATGGGAAGATAATTATTTATACTTCTCGACAGCTTAGAACATATGAGTTGAATTATCCTACCCATGATTTAGAGCTTGCTGCAGTTGTATTTGCTCTTAAGATATGGAGACATTATCTATATGGAGAGAAGTGTCAGATATTTACAGATCATAAAAATTGAAAGTATGTATTAATCCAGAAGGAGTTGAATCTTAGGTAGCAGAAGTGGATAAAGCTTATCAAAGATTATAATTGCACAATTGAGTATCATCCCAGAAAGGCTAACGTGGTAGCAGATGCATTAAGCTGAAAGTCCACAGTCATTTTGTCTCATATTAAGGCCGCATATTTACCATTGATGGTAGAGTTGAGAATGCTAGATGTTGAATTGTCAGTGGGAGATTTCAGAGCTTTGTTAGCCAATTTTCGGATCAGGCATACTTTGGTTGAGGAGGTACATAAAGCTCAAACTCAAGATCCCCAATTAGTAAAAATTATAGATGCTATTCAGAATGGGTCTCGAATAGATTTTATAGTTGGGAGGGATGGTACTCTGATGTATAGAAATCGCGTATGTATTCTAGAGATAAGGGATCTTAGGAAGCAAAAGATGGAGGAAGCTCATTGTTCCGTTATGCCATGCATCCGGAAAGTACCAAGATGTACCGAACTATCAAGCAAAGTTATTGATGAAAAGATATGAAGAAAGAAATAGCTAAATATATGTTCAAATGTTTGGTGTGCCAACAGATAAAGGCAAAACATCGGGACCCAACCAGAAAGTTGCAGCCACTTCCTATTCCTGAGTGGAAGTGGGAATACATCACCATGGACTTTATTTTGGATTTTTCATAACAAAAAGGATAATGATGCAGTATGGGTGATTGTTGATAGATTAACCAAGTTAGCTCACTTTCTCCCTATTAAGATAACTTTCACATGGGATAGACTAGCAAAGCTATATGTTGATGAGATTATTAGTAGACATGGGGTTCCTATTTCAATTGTATTCAACAAGGATCCTAGATTCACTTCACGATTCTGTTCGAGTTTGCAAATAGCTTTAGGTACCAAATTGAATTTTAGTACTATTTTCCATCCACATACTGATGGATAATCAAAGATAACTATTCAAACTTTGGAAGATATGCTATGGACATGTGTTATAGAGTTCTCAGGCAGTTGGGATGAACATTTGCCACTAGTGGAGTTAGCATACAACAATAGCTATCACTCCGGCATAGGTATGGTATGTTAGAATTGCCATGTACCTACGTAGACTTGTGACAAATCCCTTTGCAAGAGTCCATATCAATCTGGACTCTTTAGGATCAGTAAACTTCATACCTTAAATCACTGTGCATCTTGAACCCTGTGCAACGATCTATTTGTGTCCCCCTTGCTTTCAGGGACCTGAAATGCATCTCTAGATATGATCTTCCACCCCAACACCCTAAGAACCAGGGCTTGGGGTGTGATACCTTTGGGCTATTAGATCTGGGTTTGAACCATTGATGAGGAGTCCTTGTTGGACTAGGACTCCATCGCAACATCTCCAAACTACAGCCTTTATCTTGTGCACTCCATCTTGGCCCCTACACACCTCTAATCTAAATCAAATTAGAGCCCAAACCTCCCTATGAGATCACCTGCTCATCCTCCTAGAAATTAGGATATTAGGGCATCCAAGAACTAGAGCTATACCACACAAGAGAGAGAGGTTAAGGGAGAAAAGATTCTTCATTCCACACCAAACCCTAGTACAACCTATGTATGTGTATACATAGCTAATGTGGCTTTACCCAAAAACTTCCTTGGCTAACCCAATCTGAATGCACTCACCCAAGCCCATGTATACCTATGTCTTGCCATGCACTCATCCTCTTGGATCCAAACCTAGGTTAGCCCCCTTGAGATCCAAATCCCTAGACCTCAAGATCCTAGAACCCAACCGGCCCTAGCCCTCGGACCCAACTATCTTAGAATCTTGAAGCCAAGCCCATGGCTCCTCTCTTGGCCTCTCAAGACTTGGAAGCACCACACATGTGCCAACAATCTCCACCTGATGACCCTAAGCCTTAGCAAACCTCCGCATGATCTGTCCGCATGATCCTACTGCCACTGCGTACCCTGACAACTCCCTGTGCAAACCTCCATCATCGATGCCAAACCTTCAGCCCTGGAGCTCCCTTGGAGGCCTTTTGAGATGATTGCCTCCACCTGGACTGAAGATCCTTGCTTGTATCTGGGCACCCTCCTATATCCTGTTGGCATCTTCCTCTTCTGCGCTGCACCAACTGATGCTTCAGCTTCTCTAGGAGGAATTGTAGCTCAAATCCTGTCTGAGCTCAAACCCATCTATCTCACCTAAGACTTGCCTCAACCTCCTCATAGGAATTCGGATCCTCTCTTGCTACAAACGAACCATCTGACACGACCTCTCTAGAGCCACGGCTCTCCGATACTCATACATCCCGCATAGAACAATTCTATGCATAGCCGTTGGTGCTGGTATCTAGCTCCATCCCTGCACCCCTTAGCTCTAAACCTTTGCCAAACCATCTTCCACCTATGGAGGCACCTCTGGCCGGTGCTCCACCTAAATGATGACTCCTCCTGGTGCTCCTGTAGAAGATAAAATCAAATCTAAGTTCAGCTGCCCAGTACTACCATGCTGGACCTCCTGCTGAACCTCCACTATCACTACTGCCATTTTGGACCTTCCATACCCTACGGTGTTGGGAATTCGCACTAAACCATGCATGGGAATTTGATGATTAGCCAGCAACAAAGGAAGATCGCCTAGATGCAGAAGCAAAGAACAGTAGATTGAGAATTCGAGAGAGAAAAGAGAATGAGAGAGTTTTGGAAAAAGAGCATCTTTCAATCTGTATTCAGTATACAATCCGTGATCTATTTTACATGTATATGTATCTATACAATAGGATCAAGCCCCAAGCTCAAAGAAACTTCCAACCCAAATAAACCTATGTACAGTTCTGATCCTGTGATACTTAGTCGACTCAGCTAGGACTGAGTCGACTAACTTCGATCACTGAGTCGACTAATATCTAACTTAGTCAGTTCAGTCTCTGTCATCCGAAAATTGCACTCTCTATTTGTCTGTGACATAGTCAACTCAATCTAGATTGAGTCGACTCATCTGTCACTGAGTCGACTGACTGATGATTTAGTCAACTCAAAAAGTGTGCCAGCCTGAAACACTGAAACTCTCCATTTCTATCTAGCCCTTCACCTGAGACATGTCGACCCACCTCTGGACTGGGTTGACTAACCTTGAACTTAGTCGACCCAGTCTCAGGATGAGTCAACTAAGTTGCTGATGTAGCTTCTATCCTGACTAATGCTTCCACTGGCTTGCTCCCTTCTTCTTTGGCCTCTTCCTATATGTTCCCAAGGTTTTGGAGTGCCACACCTGAGCTTATAATTTCTACCTTGGTGCTTTCAAGTCCTTGTGAACTCACTTTATCCTGCAGATCCATCCATGCCACACACATCTGAAACTATCTCGAGAAAGTACCTTCGTGAGTGTATCTGACTGGTTCTCCTTTGTATGGACCTTCACCAGCTCCACTTCACCTTCCTCCACCAGCTCCCAGATCCTATGGTATCGCACGTCTATATGCTTTATCCTAGCATGATAGACTGGGTTTTGTGCCAGCTGTAGAGCACTCTGACTATTACTATACAATGTAACCTTGCTCTACTCGACCCCCATCTTAGCTACAACCTCCTTAGTCAAAGAGCTTTGCGACCTCTATAATACCTATATACTCAACCTCCATGGTGGACAAGACTGTAATTGGCTGAAAGATTGATCTCCAAGATACCGATCTATCAAACATGTAGAAGAGGTATCCCATGGTAGACCTCCTTATATCCAAATTGCCTGCATAGTTTGCATCCACAGACCCTTCTAGAGGATTTGAACCTCCATATGACTCCCTAGAGTTCTTCTCATATCCTCCCGACTGCCCACTAAATACCAAATCATAGTCCCTTGTTCTCTACAGATATCTCAGTATCCACTTCAATGTCTTCCAATGCTCCTTCTCAGGATTAGCCATATACCTGCTAATCGAGCTCACTGCATGTGCTATATCTGATCTACAGCACACCATAGTATACATAGCACTGCTTACAGCATTTGTATAAGAGACTCTATCCATATACTCTCTCTCTTCTTCTGACTGAGGGATTTGATGCTTGGAGAGAGATATGTGGCTTAAAAATGATGTCTCTATAGGTTTGGCCTTCTCCATGCCAAACGTCTCCAGAATCTTCTAGACATATCCTCCTTGTAACAAATGGAGTACTCTTTTGCTTCTATCCCTGTAAATCTCCATTCCAAGGATCTTCTTCACTAGATCCAGATCCTTCATCTCAAATTTTGCTGATAATGCTCTTTTCAGCCCTTTCACAACCTCCATACTCCTACTGACTAAGAGCATATCATCTACATACAATAGCAGATATAAGACATCCTCATCTACATCCTTGACGTAGACACAGCAATCATATTCACATCTTATAAATCCCAGACTCAGTACAAAGCTATCAAATCTATGATACCATTAATGAGGTGACTGCTTCAGTCCATACAATGACCTCCTGAGAAGACACACCTTCTCCTCCTATCCAACCTCCATAAAGCCATTGCTTCATGTATATCTTCTCCTCCAAAGTCCCATGAAGGAAAGCTATCTCCATGTCCATTTGCTCCAACTCCATATTCGGTTGTGCTACTAGTGACAACAACACCCGAATTGAAATACCCGAATTGAAGTGTGACACATCATAGGAGAGAAAATCTCAGTGTAGTCTATCTCTTCCCACTGTAAGTATCTTTTGTTGCCAGCCTTGCCTTGAATCTGACTTCATCTTGCTCTGAAGGTGCTTCTTCCTAGTGAACACCCACTTTGAGCCAATCGGTTAAGCACCTCTTGGAAGATCCACCAGCTGCCACGTTTGATTTTTCTTCAGTGATTCCATCTCCTCCATCATGTCCTGCATCCATAACTCCTGATCTTCAATCTCCATAGCCTCTACATAATTTTCAGATCTCCATTTGTAGCGATGAGAGCATAAGAGATAGCCTCATCAATCCCATATCTGATAGGTCTTCTAATAGTATGTTGGGCTTATGCAGTGCCACTTCCACTGGTGCATTCCTCCCACTTGATGTTTGTGGCTCCTCCTGCACCTCCATCTGAACAGCTAGCTTCCATGCTGATCCTCCACCTGAGTTAGATGTCTCTTACCTAACACCTCAATAGGTACACTCCTGTAAGTCGATGTAGACTGCATGCCATCTACCTCTGAAAGACCACCACTATCCACCTTCACTTCTTCAGATCCATCTGTACTCTCAGACCTCTCCTAGATGCTCTTCTCATCAAAGATGATGTCCCTATTGATCACCGACATTTATGACTGAAAATCTCATAGCAAGTACCCCTTGACTCCTTGTGGATACCCAATGAATGTCATCTTCTGAGATTTTGGGTCCAGCTTGCTCCTTTTTGTCGCCTCCACATGTGTATAGGTCAGACAACCAAAGACCTTCAGGTGGCCAAGCTCCACCTTCTTCCCACTCAAGACGTCTTCTGGAATGCCTCTATTCAACTTTCTATGGGGAGACCTGTTGACAAGAAAATTTGTAAAAGTTAGAGCATCACCCCAAAAAGACTTTGGGAGTGATGTTTGTAGCCTCAAACTCTGTGCCTTCTCTATCAGTGTCTAGTTCATTCTTTCCACTACACCACTCTGCTGGGTCATTATCTTCACTATGTAATGACGTTTGATGTCATTCTCCTCACAGTACCTCCTAAACTCCAGGCTTGTGTACTCTCCTCCATTGTCCGACCTCAGCACTTCACCTAGCTTCCCATCTCCTTCTCAACCTCAGCTTTTCATATTCTGAACTGGACAAATACCTCCTTCACTATGCTTGGTACTATTGGCAAACTTCACCCTATGCTGTTTGCCAAAGATGAACGACTTAGATAAATCATTGCCTCCTTCTTCTGGACTGGGATCATCCCTCTTCTGCTTAACTCCATGAGCCCTCGATCACTCATGTGACCCATCCGATAGTGCCACAGTCGATATACAAGCTGCTCCTCCTATGCCGCTGCTAGCACCTCCGTACTATCAGTCACCACTGAGCCTTCCATCTTGTTAAGGTTGTTGCTCAGTCTTCTACCCCTCATCACCACTAATGCTTCCTTGGAAATCTTCAAGCATCCACTCCCAGTTTGGCTACTAAAAGCATAATCCTGCTCCTCCAAGTAATCCAAAGAGATCAGATTCTTCTTTCATTCTAGTACATGCTTGATATTTGATAATATATGATGACCCTTTCGTACATCCTCACCCTAATAGTGCCAACTCCAGCCACCTTACTAGGATGATCATCTCGAAGACTGATACTTCCTCCATCGATCTTTTGTAGGTAACAAATCACTCCCGATGTGAAGTATAGTGGTGTGAGCATGCTGGATCCAACGTCCACATCGTATCACACTCTGTGGATCCATCTGATACAACTAGCAGGTCTTCTCCACTACTCACCGAAGCTGTATCATCACTCTTGCTGGCTTTCTCCTTTTCTAATTTTAAAAGAGGATAATTTCTCCTTAGATGTCTAGACTGATAACACTTGTAACACTTCAAGGTCTTCTTCCTATCCTGAGATTTTGATCTGCCCTTAGATTTACTTCTAACCTTCTCCTTTGATCTTTCCTATCTTTCATTCATAGCCAAGACCTCAGAATTAGGATCTCCTTTGCAGATCTTCTCGCTTTGCTCATTAGATCTGAGCACACCAATAATTTCTTCATAGTTTAAGGTCTCCTTCCCATAAACTAAAGTTATTATAAGACCATTATACGAACCAAGGAGAGAACATAGTAGCAATAATGCCCTATCTTCCTCTTTTATCTTCACATCCAAGCTCATCATCTCAGAACAGATTTGATTGAACTTCTGGATATGAGTGATAAGATCTCCTCCTTCAGGCAACCTCAGACTGTAAAGCTGATTCTTTAGCCATAGCTTATTAATCATGTTCTTTCCCTTATAGATATTCTTCAGTCTCATCCTGAGGTCCTTCGCAGTAGTCTGTGCATACACCTCGGATGACACTTGATTAACCAAGCACATCCTGATTATACTAAAGACAATCTCCTCTAACTCTTTCCAATCCTCAGCACTGATCCTTTTTGGCCTTTCTCTAACTAAGACCTTGTAGATCCTCTACTAAACCAATAAGTCCTTTACCTTGCTGCCACAGGATAAAGTTCTCCTTGTTGAAAAATGTGTCCCAAAGTTAATCGTTAGACGATTGTGCTCATCTTGTAAACTGTATATAAATTTTATTAATAAAGTTATTTAGTATTTTATTATAAATTGATCATCTTTGAACTCCTGTATTGTTATGAAATCCTTAGGACTATATATATTAATCAACAAAGGAGAATTTATCATTGAGTCC
>KE508436.1:25526-38544 GCA_000441515.1 Elaeis oleifera | reverse complement strand
AGATGTACATAGTGATGAGAAATCAAATAATATTATTAATTTAATAATTCATATACAATTATAATGATAAGCACAACTGTCAACAGACCAACGATTGACTTTGGGATACAATTTCCAACAAGGACAACTTTATACCAGCACAAGATCAATTTTAAATCAATAAAACTTTTAGATCTAAGACTAATAATCGGATTATATATATCTTAAAAAACCAGTGGTCCTGATACCATTGTTAGAAAATCAGATAGGATGCATGCATAGATTTCAAAAATTTTTTGAATAGCAGCGAAAATGAATCAGGTTAAACCCTTTAATCCCACATGCATTAGATCTCATCTAATCCTATCCAAGCCCAGACATAATGACAGCATATAATCTGAAAATTAAAATAAGGAAGAGATCAAATCTCAATACCTTTACACGGGTTGAAATGCACCGCTACTGATGATCTTAGATCTGAAGGTCCTTGAGCCGCACACGTGTCCGACCTCTACAGGTATCCATCGAGATCAATCTTGAATCTTTCTTCTTATGGTAGATCCTGCTTCTTTAAGTAGGATCTTAACCTCTTTGAACTTTGATCAATAGTTGATCTTGACCACAACCTCAACCCTTGAATTGCAGCCCTTTTCTCCTCGTTCCTCGTAGTAGAAGAGACACCTCTCAACTCAGACGTATGGGATGATGGACACCCAACCTTGGGCATGGAAAGAGAGGAGGAAGGAGGGTGAGGCATGGAGAGAAGAGAGAGATCTGATTTTAATCAACAAATTTCAATAATTATCAAACCCTAAGAGACCATTTATTTATATAGACCATTTCTTGATTCCAAATCAAGAACCAATCAACCTAAAAGGCTAGTCTTTATCTCATAAGAATTTCTATTTTTTAATCTGATTATTTTTAAAAAAATCAGACTTAATTAGTATGGACTTTCCCTCCTTTGGCAAGTAGAAGGGGTGCCCCTCAGCAAATAAGTTAGACTGAGTGGGCACCCCTTAAGAGGCAAGTAGTTGGGGCACCAACTCTTGGCGCCCCTTCTAGAGATTTTGACACAAAAGAGGGGCGTGGCCCCTCTCTCTCTCTCCTTCCACACCAAGGAAAGAGAGGGGGCGGGCTCCTCTCTCTTCCTCACACCACTCCAAGGGGTTGGCACCCCTTAGAGCTGCCAAAAGGGAGGCCCCTCTCTCTTTCTCACACCACTCCAAGGGGTTGGAACCCCTTAGACCTGCCAAAACGGAGGCTTGCGCCTCGTCACTTTTTTTCAACAATTTCATGCTTCAAAAGAAATAACAAGAGAGAAAATAAGAGATTAATTAGCCAACTCATTGACTTAATCCAATCTTTTTGGGTCCATAAATAGGTAACCTATTAAATCTAAATCAAAATGGATTTAGATTAGGTTCAAGGCAATGGACATGATCCAATCCTTATCTAATAAGAAATCGTAGTCCAGAGAAGAATTAGGTTTAACCATATGCTAGCATGGTTTTCTTAAACCTAATAGGATTTCACTAAATCCTAATCTAATTAGAACTTCATAAGCCCAATTGGTTAATTTAAGATTAAATCCCTTAATGTGTGACCCCATAAGTTCATTCTATCTGATAGTTAGATATATTATGATCTCCATCACAATATCATCGAAACTCTTTTTGATGGGTTGGAACAATTTAGTTCTACCTTCGAAGGTCATTGATTATCAAGATGATGCCTGATGAGTCCCATAATTCATCAGTGACACCTAGCAGTATGTAGTGGCAATCCAGTAGAATGAAAGTGTAAATCCCTACGTGCAGTTATCATATGATTCAGTCTTTCTATCGTGAGTTCCGACTTAACAGAGGTCATGGAGAACTCATCAGACTCCATCATCAGTCATATGCTAGATTGACTCGACTCGAGTTCATTTGTGAATCTCGTGAAAATTTTTTTTCAGTATTCATACTTACTTTGGCCAAAGACTTTTTGAACTCAGTCTCACAAATCGCGTAGGACTTCTTCTTTCTATCAAGATCGATAGATTCCTTCTAGATGCATCCTACTTCAAACAGCGAACCTGAATCTACTATAGCCAACATACACAGCAAGGGTTCGAATAGTAAGGGACCAAGGGAACATGCAGTCAAATTCAATAGCCTTGCTGTGAATAGCCAATGACCCCACAGGTTAAAAGATCACTCACACCACTGTAACATCGAGTCAACCACTGACGAGTAAGTAGATATCTAAGTGATATCTCGTGTTAGTCACAATCAGTATAAGTTATTCTCTAACAACTATCAGTATCCTCATCCTGATGTCCCTACACTATAGATCCGAGACTCATCTATCCATAAGAGAGATGGACCATGCACCGATCTTGAATGGATTGATCACTATCCTCCATGACGATCTTTTGATCGGGAGCATTTAGAACTAACCACTAATAATAAATATCTCAAATTCTCAACACTTTGAGAATATACAAAATTATCTTTATTAATTTCTAGAACAAATTATGGACATATAAACATGATTGAAAAAAGAAAGCCTTTTATTAATATAAAAATATTATAAGTATAAATTAAATTCTGAAATTATAAAATGCATCAACCAACAATTGACTTCTAGGGCACATATCTAACACTCCATGGATTCCATCTCAGATTTCATGGCATCAAGCCATTTCTAAGAGTCGAGCCTTTGCATAGTATCCATGTAGGTGATTGGATCCTCATCGTTCTCATCTAGTTTGATAGAATCAATATCTCGAATTAAAAAATTATAGTATCTATCCGATTGATGCAGTACTCTATCGGATCTCCTTAATGGCACCTCTACAAGCTCGAAATTTGATTTTCAATCAAATTTGATTCTGTATGTGCCAGTATTTCTACCTCATGAACATCACTAAATTTGATTTTAGTGACGTTAGTTTCTTTTCAATAAACTCTTTTCTAAAAAGATTGTCCTGCTGCTGACGTACACCTTTTGTTCTTCAGCGCAGTAGAAATAGTACCCTTTAGTTTCTTTGGATACCCTACGAACAAGTATTTATTAGATCTAGGACCAAGCTTGTCTATCTTTAAATACTTTACATAAGCCGGACATCTCCAAATCTTAAGGTGTGAGAGCACTGGCTTACATCCTGTCCATATCTCATGTGGTACTTTATTTATAGACTTGCTTGGGACCTTATTAAGTATGTAGCAAGCAGTTTCAAATGTATATCCCCAAAAAGAGATTGACAGAGTCAAAGCCCATCATCGACCGAATCAGGTCTAACAGCATTCGATTCATCCTTCTGACACCCCATTATGTTGTGGTATTCTAAGAGGGATCCATTATGAGAAAATCCTATTCTCTTCTAGATATATCAAAAAATCACTGGTGAGGTATTCACCTCTTCGGTCTGATTGAAGAGTTGTAATACTCTTTTCAATCTATTTTTCTACTTCACTATGAAATTGTTTGAATATTTTAAATGATTCAGATTTATGCTTCATAAGGTAGATGTATCCATATCTCGATAGATCATCAATAAATGTAATGAAATAATAATAACCTTCTCTAGCGTCTATATTCATAGGTCCATATATATCGCTATGTACTAGGCCAAGAACATCACTGGCTCGCTCATCTTTTTTTTAAAAGATAATTTGATCATTTTACCAAGAAGACATGATTTATGAAAGAAGAGTGTCCTACAAGCCAATCACATGAGTGATGCGATGGGACTTTTTTTGCAAACTTTCAACTCATGTAATAACATATTTATTGATAATAAAATGAGGCATTGATTCATTATTTTAGCTATATCTTACTATGTTTAAGATTATGATGAACCCCAAAGATTAGGATAATGATTTTAGAAGATATGAATGAATCATATCTGTGAGACCTAAAATTCTAAAACCTTAATCTTAAACATTCTTGGTCGTGGGAGCATTGAATCGAGATCAATATTAAGGAAAGACTGGCACATCCTATGTATGCTCGATGGAGAGGATGGTCGATCTCACTAGCTATTTGTGTGGGGACACTAATATAAAGATGTGGATGATCATTAGGAAATGAGTTTACTGAATTGACTCGTCGATAGAGAATATCTTATGGAAGTCTTACTTGCATGTCAAAAGATGGTTCTCTAAGTGGGAGTTATGCAAGTGATCCCTAGATCTGAGATCACCATGGAGTCTTATGCATATGAACCCATATTTGGTTCATACTTAGGCATGACATTAAGACATGTACGAGATATTTTAGATATGGTGGAGTGTGCACTAAGGTTGTGAGTCGATCAATATGGAATCGTCACTCCTAGTAAGAGAAGATCGCATCCTATGAATTCTCATCTCTAGATGACTCAGAAAAAATTTTTTGGCCAAAAGCAGGATAGATAAAGATTAGAAAGAGTTTCTAATGCTTTATCATTGGAGTCATCATTGGTCGATAAAGAATTAATATAAATATACATTTGAGTTTGATATAATTCCATACTCATGAACATATTCAGGATGCAGTAATGATCAAAGAATTGAATTACACGATAATTTATTATTGAAGGATATATTTGATATTTTATCAAATTTTATATCTTTTGAATAGTCATGATATATTACTAAATGTCAATCTTGACTTGTAGGTTTGATCGAATTAAAGAGTTTAATTCGATCACCAATTAGAAAGGTTCTAATTGCTGAATTCAGGTAAGCTCATTTTGAATCTTAGTCGATTAGAAAGAGTCTAATCAAATTAGGCCAACTTATATCTGAACCTACTATTGACTAGATGTAGAACCCGATGGGTCACACACATAAGAAAATTAGCCAAAGACCCTTTTGATATGCTGGAGTGGAATTATGGATCCAATCGAGTAGCCGGTAAGCATGCTAGGACATGTGGCTAACCTAAGCTCCTTGGGAGATTAGATTTGATCTCAACCTATGCTTTTTGGCTAACCCAAGTTGATGAGCATTTGGGTTAGATCAAGCCACCTAGAGGCAGCCCAAAATGGGGCACTTAAAGCCCTTATCCACATTTTAGAACCAAGAGTCCAAGTGGTAAAGGACTCTAGGCGCGTAGAATTATTTTTAGCGTGCAGTTTGGCATGGGGAGAAGGAAAGAGTCATTCTGCAAAGGGATTAAGACCCATCTCATCACCATCCATCCTATGGCACACATGTCAAAGCATGAGATATATTTTTCTGGACTTATTTTGGCATAGAGAATTTTTTGGAATGAAGCTGCACGCGCAAGCGAAAAAAGTCGCGTGACTCTTTGCATTAAAAGTCCTTCTGCCATGGGTAGAAGGCAGCAACCCTATCAGATAAAATTTGTTGTTTAATTCAAAATTAAGTGAAAATTCACATGGCAAAGTTTCAGATTAATCTGATTAATGGAAGGATTCCAAAAGGACTCTTGAATGTAGGGCGCGTGCGGGCGATCTGCAGATCATGCATAGAGGCACCTGAAGAGTCCTTCTACTTTGAGTAGAATGGAATGCCTCTTATCTGCTTATCATACCTATTAATTTAATTTTGATTCTCTTTTCCACATGGTAATTTGTGGGATTTTCTGAATTCAATTGGGATGCCTTATGCATCTCTCTTCGATGCGTGCATAGGGAAAGGCTGCAATCGACGTATCAGGCTGAAAGAGTCCTTCTGTTTGAAGACTCTTAATTCTGTGATATACAGATGAGATAAGATATTTTGGGATGGGCATGTCCTTTCTTTAGGTGCCCCTCTGATGTTTATGAAAAGCCTTCTGTGCTGGGTGTCCGAGGTATTCCAATCTGCTTTTCAATTTTGTCTCCTTGCTTTCCTTTCTTTCTTACAACCTATCCTAGTTTTAAGATAAGGCTTTGGTACTTAAGAGAAAGCATAATTAGGTCTAGACAATGATGGAAAAGATCCTAAAAAGGAAATTTAGAAGTTCAAAGAAGGTGCAGTGAGGGTGAGTCAAGTTTTTGGAGAAATCTGATTAGTACAAGGCTAGTCGAGTTCTAGGACTAGAACTCTTGAGGCAAGATGAAGGAGGAGCGCTGTCCTTAGTCCGATTTTTGTGTGGATCATCATTGGAGGGTGGACACTTGGATGTCTTGTGAAAATTGGGATAAGCATTAGAGGTATTCCTCTTATCCATGTTTATGTTATATATACTTTGATTGTTATAGTCAAGGGATTCTGGGTTCTAGGGTTTCGGTGCGCTCGGGTGTTTTGAATAAAATTTTAACACCCAGCCCTCCCATTGCGCTACTAAAATCCAACAGTGGTATCAGAGCCTACCTTGATTAATACAATCAGAGCTTAGAATATTGTCTTGATTATGATCAAGCTAGGATTTTTGATTTGGTTCTAGTCGGGTCAATGGTTAAACCAAATTGAATATCCAAATCCTGATATATCTTAGAGATATGTTTAGATGCTTGAAGTTATGATTTTGATCATGTTAATATATCTTAGAGATATGTTTAGTTATATGATATCATGATTATGATCATGAGATATGATTAGATGCATTGATTTAATGATTAGTTGTCGTGATTATTATGATACAACAAAAATAGTGCATCGTAATGATTGGTTGAATTAGGATGTGCATGAGACCATTAAAGCCCTCATAAAAATTCTATTAAGTTGTAGTATTGTGAACTAGTAGTTGACCAATTTCTTGAATCGATTAATCAATTAGTATCTAAGGAGTATTTTAAGTGTGGTGGTTATTTAATTGGTTCCGTTCGCTGACCTGACCAATTAATTGATGTCTAAAGAAAGCAATGTAAAGATCCCCACCAATCTTAATACTTTCTAGCCAATTGGATTAGTTCAAATCTTGAATAAAGGTTGTTCAGTATTTTAAACACTACATATGCTTTCCTTCATGCTAAGATAATTACTATATCAAGAACTGTAGTAGGTTTGTTGTGCTATCCACAAGGCTTACTATGAAAATTGATGTGAAGATCTCTTGGTGCATATTAGATGCTTACGATATATTTTGGATATGTTGCTTTGTTGTACTATCCACAAAGACAACATTATTCAGATATAACTGTATAAAAATGAAGGGTCTGACTTAACTAAACACTATAGTTTATTGTGCTATCCACAAGACTATGAGTGTATTAGAGGCAAGATAAAGTTGAGAGTTGCATGGAATGCAATAGAATAGATTTTCTACCTTTGAACTCATAGGAGTTTGTTGTGCTATCCATGAGGCTTCTTTCAGAAATAAGGGTCTCAACCCTACTAAGAAACCAGTTTAGGATTTTCTACCATAAAGAGAGATATGGTATGTGATAAAATAGTGAGAGTAATAACTATAATAAAAGACCTCATCTAGTTATACATATCAAACATAAATGGTCTGCTTATACTATTATTCTTAATTTATATAGATTTAATTTTGTATTATGGCTTCTTCATTTTCACTGTATAAAATCATAAATGAAAATATGTTGATCGATTCGTATAATATGGACTAATTGAGGGACTTGCGAATTAGATTCGCATAGAAGAAAGTCTCCAATGATCTAGAATATCCTGACCCTAGTTCGGTCAGTGATAAGAAGGCAATAGATGTCCTCACGAATATTATCTGTTGTGGCAAGTTAGGATATTGGAAGAATAATTACCAGAATTACCTTGCAAGCTTGAAGCAGAGTGCAAGTGCTGCATCGAAAGATGTGTATATGATATTGACCTATTTTTTATTGAGTACATCAAATTCTGATATTTAAGTATTGGATATCACCTGTGGATCACGTATATATAATTTATTGCAGTGACTACAGAATATCAGAGGTATGAAAAGAGGTGATCTTGAGCTTTATGGTATAAGTGGAGAGTCCCATTAGTGCAGAGACTGTGGGAACCTGTATGCTTAATTTATCTTTGGATAAGATTTTAAAATTAATGACTGTTATTACATACCTAAGGTCATTAGAAATATTATTTGTATCTTTATTATTAAAACAAGATTATGAAATAAAGTTAACGGACAATGATTGCTCTATTTTATTTTCTAATGAGTATTATGGCAGTAGTTATATTGATAATAATCTTTTAATTCTAGTACTTAATGAAAATATTTTCATATATATAGAAAGATGAAAAGAAAGAGAGAAGATATGAATATCATATATCTCTGGTATTGTTGCCTTGATCATATTAATGAGTCAAGAATAAACAAGTTATGCAAAAAAAATTCTTTGATCATATAATTATGAATCATTGGAAACTTGTGAATCTTGTCTCATGGGTAAAATAACCAAAACTCTATTCTCTGAACATTGAGACAGGGCAAAAGAGCTATTAGCCCTAGTATATTCAAATGTATATGGGCCGATGACAACTCAAGCCAGAGGCGGATACTCCTATTTTATCACTTTTATGGATGATCTATCAAGGTTTAGATATATGTATCTTATAAAACATAAATCTAAAGCCTTTGATAAGTTCAAGGAATATCAAAGTATGATCGAGAAACAAACTGAAAAAAATATTAAGATTCTTCGATCTCATCAAGGAGGAAAATACTTATCCAGTGAATTTTCTAATCATCTTAAGGATAAGGGTATTCTCTTTGAATGGACCCCTCTTTATACACCACAGCTAAATGGTGTAGCAGAAAGGAGGAATTACACTTTAATAGATATAGTGTGGTCCATGATGTGCTTCATTGATCTTCTAGTATTATTCTGGGGATATGCCCCAGAGACTGCTGCATACATATTGAATAGGGTATCTTTAAAGTCTGTTACTATATGTGAGATATGGAAGAGAAAGAAGCCTAATTTTAAACATCTTAAGATTTGGAGCTGTCCTGCTTATATCAAAAAATATTTTTGGACATAAGCTAAGTGCTAAATCAGATAAGTGTAGGTTTGTAGGATATCCTAAGAAATAAAGAATACTACTTCTACCATCCTACTGAATAAAAGATATTTGTTAGTAGGCACGTCATTTTCTTAGAAAATGAAGTCATCCAAGAAAGAGATGGTGGGAGGAATATTGAACTTGGAAAAATTCAGAATCTACAAATCGATCCAGAAATACCTATGGTTGGACCATAAGGAGATCTTCAACTAGAAGTACCCAAGGATGAGATACATAGACAATATATACCTTCTCTTTGAAGGTCAGATAGAGTACATCAAGTATCTCTTAGATATGATTTTGTTATTGAGAATGATAATTCGATCAACATCATTCAGAATGATGATCCACTGACCTATTCGAAAGCTGTCATGAGTAGAGACTCAGATAGGTGGTTGGAAGCCATGAAATCTAATATGGACTCTATGTACACCAACTAAGTATAGACCTTGGTTGATGCACTTGAGGGTGTGACCCCAATAGGATGCAAATAAGTCTTCAAGAAGAAGATTGGAGCAGATGGCAAAATGAAATCTATAAAACTAGATTGGTGGTGAAGGATTTCAGATAAAGGCAAGAAATTGACGATGATGAAACTTTCTCACTAGTGGCTATGCTCAAGTCCATTCGGATTTGTTTGTTATAGTTGCATACTATGACTATGAGATCTGATAGATGGATGTCAAAACTACTTTTCTTAATGGTAATCTGGAGAAAGAGGTCTATATAACTCAGTCAGAGAGATTTGTCTCAAATGAGAGGACAAATGAAGTGTGCAAGCTGAAAAAATCCATCTATAGATTGAAGCAGGCTTTGAGGAGTTAAAACATCCATTTTGATATGACAGTCAAAGAGTTTGGCTTTATCAAAAATGAGGATGAACCATATATGTATAAGAAGATAAGTGGGAGTGCTATTATCTTCTTGTTACTGTATGTCGATGACATACTATTCATTGAGAATGATATCTCAATGATACAATTGGTCAAGACTTGGCTATTAATAATTTTTTATGAAAGACTTAGGTGAAGTATCCTATATATTGGGCATAAAAATCTACAAAGATAGATTTAAAAGGATGCTAGGTTTGTCCCAGTCTCGATACATAGATCCCATATTGAAGAGGTTCAACATGAAGGTAAGTAAAAGAGGTTACCTACCTGTAAATCATGGCATATATCTCTCCAAAAAAATTATCCTAAGACACCAGAGGAGAAAAAAGAATGAGTGAAATCTCTTATGCTTCGACTGTGGGATCAATAATGTATGTTACGCTATGTACCAGGCCTGATGTACCTTATGCTCTAGACATAGCAAGCAGATTTCAGGCTGATCTAGGGGAGGATCATTGAAAATCTATGAAAAATATTTTAAGTACCAAAGGAGGACTAAAGATATTTTCTAATATATGAAGATGGATCAGAGTTGAAACTAGAGTGATATACAGATTCTAATTTTTAATCTGACCCCGATGATAGCAAGTCAATTTCGAGATATGTATTCATTCTAAATAGTAGAGTAGTGAGTTAGAAGAGTTTCAAATAACAGATAGTAGCTGACTCAACCACTGAGTCAGAGTACATTGCTGCTAGTGAAGCCATTAAGAAAACTGTCTGGATGAAAAGATTCATAAAAGAATTGGATATGATTTCTGAGATAGAAAAATCAGGATCAGTTTATTGTGATAATAACTAGGGTCATTGCTTAAGTCAAGAACATAGATCTCATTAGACGTCCAAGCACATCCTCAGATATTTCATCTTGTTCGAAAATTATAGAGGAATAAGATATTGTCTTAGAACGAGTTGACACTAAGAACAATATAGCAGACCCGTTCACTAAGGTCATACCACAACAGTTTTTTGATCGCCATCTTGATTGCATGCAATTGAAATACAAAAGCGATTGACTTTACTGTAAGTGGGAGATTGAAAGAAAAGTATCCTACAAGCCAATCGCATAAGTGATGCAATGGGACTTTTTTTGTAAACTTCCAACTCATATAATGACATATTTATTTGATAATAAATAAGATATTGATTTATCATTCTAGCTACATCTTATTATGTTTAAGATTATGATGAACTCCAAAGATTAAGGCAATGATTTTGGAGATATGAATGGATCATGTTTGTGAGATCAAAATCCTAAAATCCTAATCTTAAATATTTCTGATCGTGGGAGTATTGAGTTAGAGATTAATATTTTGAAAAGACTGGCACATCCTATGTATGCTCAATGAAGAGGGTGGCTGATCTCACTAGCCACTTGTGTGGGGATACTAATATAAGGATGTGAATGCTCATTAGGGAATGAGTTCACTAAATGGACTCACCGATAGAGAACATCTTATGAAAGTCTTACTTGCATGTCAAAGATGATTTTCTAAGTGAGAGTTGTGCACGTGATCGTTAGATCTGAGATTACCATAGAATCTTGTGCACATGAACCTATATTTTGATTCATACTCAGACATGACATTAAGATATGAACGGAATATTCTGGATATGGTGGAGTGTGTCCAAAAATTATGAGTCGGTCAACATGAAATCGATCACTCCTAGTAAAAGGAGATCGCATCCTATGAATTCTCATCTCTAGATAACTTAAAAAAGTTCTTTGGCCAAAAGCAGGATGAAGATTAGAAGGAGTTTCTAATACTTTATCATTGGAGTCATCATTGATCGATGAAGAACCAATATGAATATACATTTAAGTTTGACATAATTTCATACTCATGAACATATTCAGAATGCAAAGATGATCGAAGGATTGAATTGCACGATAACTTATAACTGAAATGTATATTTGATATTTTCATCAAATTTCACATCTTCTGGATAGTCATGATACGTTGCTAAATGTCTATCTTAACTTATAAATTTGATCAAATTAAAGAGTTTAATTCGATCGCCAATTAGAAAGGTTTTAATTGCTGAACTCGGATTAGTTCACTTTGGATCCTAATCAATTAGAAAGAGTCTAATCAAATTAGGTCAACTTATATCCAAACCTACTGCTGGCTAGATGTGGAACCCAATGGGTCACACACATAAAAAAATTAACCAAGAACTCTTTTGATATAGTTGATTAGAACTATGGATCTAATCGGATAGCCGGTAAGCATGCTAGCACGTATAGCTAATCCTAGCTCCTTGGGAGATCAGATTTGATCTCAATCCTTACTTTTTGGCTAACCCAATTTGGTGAGTATTTGGATTAGATCAAGCCTAGAGACAGCCCAAAATGGGGCACCTAAAGTCCTTTTCCACATTTTAGGACCAAGAGTCCAAGTGGTAAAGGACTCTAGGTGCGCATAATTATTTTTAGCATGCGATTTGGCATGGGGAGAAGGAAAGAGTCCTTTTGCAAAGAGATTAAGACCTATCTTATCACCTCCATCCTCTAGCATACATCTCAAAGCATGAGATATATTTTTCTGAACTTATTTTAGCATGCAGAATTTTTGGAATGAAGCTGTGTGTGCAAGCGAAAAAAGTCGCGTGACTCTTTGCATTAAGAGTCCTTCTGCCATGGGCAGAAGGTGGCAACCCTATCAGATAAAATTTGCTATTTGAATTCAAAATCAAGTGATGATTCATATGGCAAAGTTTTAGATTAATCTGATTTATGAAAGGATGCTAAAAGGACTCTTGAATGCAGGGTGCGCATGGGTAATCTATAGATCATGCATAAAGGTGCCTGAAGAGTCCTTCTGCTTTGGGTATAATAGAATGCCTCTTATCTGCTTATCATATGTATTGAATTTAATTTTGAGTCCCCTTTCCACATGGTAATTTGTGGGTTTTTCTAAATTCAATTGGGATGCCTTATGCATCTCTCTTCGACGCACGCATAGGGAAAGGCTGCAATTGATGTATCAGGCTGAAAGAGTCTTTCTGTTTAAAGACTCTTAATTCCTTGATATGTAGATGAGATAAGATATTTTTGGATGGACATGTTCTTCTTTTAGGTGCCCCTCTGATGCCTATAAAGGCCTTGTGCATTGGGTGTCCGAGGTATTCCAATGCTTCCCTTTCTTTCTTACTGTTGGTGCAAAATCCATCGGCGTCGGAGATGCTGGAGTCGAGGGTACCGCGGTCATCGTCGGGACCTGCAAAAGGAAGTCTAAACCGGAGTTGGGGTTGCTCCGG
>KE508435.1:10961-21295 GCA_000441515.1 Elaeis oleifera | reverse complement strand
GCCTTAAATTTTAACTCTTGAAAATATGAATTAACATTCCCATTAACTCAAAGGATGTATCACAGACATAATGTACACAATGTGATAGTAAAATAATCTTTTATTCATTTATAGTCAAAATTATAAATTTGTCCTTAAATTGTATAGGAATGTGTCAGCCAATCTGGCATCTAAGGCACACATCTAACAGTGTTTACTTGACATCTTAACCGATCCCAATCTTGTAAGGAAATTTTATGCTAACTTAAAATCTGGACATGGAATTATTGACATCGAGATTAGAGGCATTTGGATTGAGTTAGATATAGAACATTTAGCAAGAACCCTAAGAATGACCATCGAAGGGAGCTCATCAAAAAAATTAGAAAAGAGATCTATTGGGTAGAAGTACATTTTAGGCAAAGAGGTATTGAATAAATTAAAGGAGGTGAGAGCAAACCAACTTAGTATTGAGATGCGCCTCCTGTGTCACATGGCAAACTAGATTTTCTTCATAAAAATAGAAAGATTTGATTTTGTATCAGGATGAGATATTGCTTTCATGTATCATGTAACTAGAGAGATACCCCTGAATTTGCTAGCCCTAATGATCAAATGTATGGAGGATGCTTTAGGCAGGATGAGGGCTTCTCTACCCTATGATATGGTTCTGACTCTTATCTTTCAGGAGCATGGGGCAGACTTTGAGGGAGAAACTATGAGAGCCCTAATGCATACAGATGCATACAATGATTGATCACTCAAAAGAATGAGTTTTCAAAAATTGATGGTCATTGGATTTGTGGAGCGACATAGAGAGAGGATGAGGATTCTGATGATGAGGCTCCAACTGTAGTTTTTTTGCTGATATCAGATCTGAGGAGCCACTAGCAGTACAAGCAGAGACAATTATTGATCATCCAGAGGCTTTAGATAGACCATCTACCAAACTAGATAAGGATACACTTGTTGAGAGGATCTCCATGAGGATCATAGATATAGTCTATGCCAAGATTCAAAGATACACATCAAAGGCTATATCTTTGCTCGAAGAGGAGACAACCAGATCAGTTCAGATGATTATTTCTATGAGGGTTGATGCTCAGAGGCAGCCATCTGGAGATACTCATCCATCCTCACCATCTTTGTCTGAACCCAGTTCTTAGAACCATCCTATTCTACTTTCATAGGATGCTAGGACTCATCTTGTAGAGCTTTAGTTTTCTAGCAATCCTTCATTTTGATAGATGTATATGATATATATTTTGGATACATTGATGTAATCACTTCTTATAATTATCTTTTTGAAAATCAATAAAATCTGATCTTTTTGGAAATTCAATGTATAATGTGATTATCTATTTGATTAGAAAAGTGCTTTGCTCATAAGACTAAGGGAAAGAAATAATAAAGATCATTCTCTTAAATTTATTTAATTATGAAAAATCTGGAAGAAAAAAGGGGGAGTATCAAGATAAATAAACCTTTTGGCATTGACTGTTAAAAACAAGGAAAGAATTAAGTAAATTAAGTTTTTTAGCATTTAATATGAAAATAGAGGGAAATAACGTTATTGAAACTTAACAGGAGAAATCACTTTGGAACTTAATAAAACATAAATTATTGATGAACATTTGTACTTTAATTTAAACAATCATGTGTTATTCATTCATATTTTACATGGTTTGATTGTATCATCATGTTTGACATTTAAATATTGGTATTTGAATATATTTTGCATTGATTGATCATGAACTTGAAAAATGCTTTTCACAATTGATATCTAGAAGATTCGTCTTAAGTAAATTTTTATACTTGATATCAATGATATCACTCTTGCTTTGCATCTTATTTCTTTATTTTTGATAAAAGAATAGAATATTTGGACTCAAATCTATTTTGTATTGGCATATTCTTGATGTGGCATCACTTGAGATAAACTTATACCATTTCTGAACTTAATGGACTGATACTTCTTAAGAAAAAGAAAGATACCTTTCGAAAAAGGAAACTTGTCTTATACTTGGTTTTAATGCTCAAATCCTTAAACTTGAAAAGCTCTATTTCCTTTGACTTTTTAAAACTCAAAGCTATTCCCTATCTGAATTTAAGATGTATATTTTGAATCTATGAATCTGAGAAAAAGGAACACATTTTCTAAAAATGGCCAAGCTTGATTTGAATTATTTTCCTTAATCTCAGTTTGATATAAGTCTTTAATTCTTTCATAAAGGAGAGAAGTTACAAAAATCTGAATTTGATGCATGTTTTGGGATTTGATTTGATTTAAGTTAATTTTGATGATTCATCTTAAATCATTCTCTTATGCTTTTTGACGCTATCAAAAAGGAGGAGAGTTATAATGAGTATATACTGAAAAAGCTTGAAATACTCTCAAATTGATTGATATGCTCATCTACTTACTTAAAGTCATATGAAATGAGCATTTTGATATCAAATGTGTAATTCCGATGAAGCATTTAAGAAGTGTGTATTCATATGTGTTTATCCTATCACTTCATCATTCATGAAGGTAATTTAGTTAAAATATATTATGTTTATTATTTGTGCATATATTCAAAATTTTATCATCATCAAAAAAAAAGATTATTGACCCTATGATTGATTTTGATAATTATTAAATTTAAGTAATTATGAGTCTAATCATATGTTTCAAGGATGAATGTAGGATTTTTCAAGTGTTTAAATTGAAGAATGCATTCATAAAGAAGATCCCCTCAAAAGAAGCTAAGTCAAGGATTTCAAAGAAGAATTATCATGCATTTCAAGGATGGATGTAAGACTTTTTAGGTGTTTAAATTAAAGAATTCATCTATGAAAAAGATCTCCTCAAAAGAAGCTAAATCAAAATTTAAAAAAGAATATTCAAGATTCAGACTTAATAGAGTCAATCCAGAGGCTAGGAGTTAACCCTTGCATTGAAATAGATTGAAAATAGAGAGCTTTTAAGTTTCAGACTGATCAAGAGTTGACCTCAGGGAAGAGAAGTCGATTCTAACATATTGGAACGAGACTGGTATGCAGACAAGTTTACTTTTGTGAAGGATGAGTCGACTCTCCTAAAGAAGATAGATAGTTGATTTTTCAGATTCTATGACTAAGTCAACTAATGCAAAGTTCAAGTTGACTCGTGGGCATCTGGAGTTGATCCTTGAGAAATTAGAGTTAACCCCAAGCACGAGATCAATATAATAGCTAATTTTTTGCAACATCTTCAATGGTCATTTCTTCACTCCAATGATTAGTCCAAGCATTCCAACAGTTAAAATTTCTTTTTAGCTAACTTTAAGATTATTAAAGGCTAGAGAAATATTTGAAAATCAAGATTAAGAAGGATTAAAGAGGAGAACACTCCATTTGTGTGAAATTTATTGAATACTATTGGAAAGGGATAAAAGAGAGGGATTTGTGCACTAATTTTAGAGAGCCTTCAAAGAGTGATCATCATCAACTCCTTCCACATCCTCTCAAGCTTCAATTGAAGAAGAAGTCAAGCTTCAAAGAGTAAATAATTAGCTTCTTCTCAACACCTCAAAGAGTCTAATTTTTATTTTTTTTATGCTGAAAATCTCATTCTTGTATTTATTTCTTTATAAGTTTTTTTGGCTTGAAAGAAACTTGGGATTAGGCACATCTAATCTTGAAATTAGATTTTGAAGATTTTAGTTAGTGAGTCCGTAAAATCTACTTGATTGATTGTGAACTCGAAAAATAATTGATATATAGATTGTGATTAGTGATCCCATAAAATCAACTAAATTTGTTTGTGATCTTGGATAAAACAAACATACTATAATCGAAGAGATTATAGTGAAATTTTTAAGAGGCTCTTAGGGAGTGGACATAGGTGCGGGGTTGCATCGAGCCACTATAAATTATTTTGTGTTTGTGTTGTAGCTTTTGCTCTATAGCTTTACTTGTGTAGTATTATTTTAATTCTTGCATAGTTTCTCTTATTCATTAAATTCTGCTACTACACATTATTCATATTTCACAAGTACTCAAATTTAATTTAATTTGAAGTGTATACTTGCTTAAATTGTAGATTTACTTAAATTTTAAAAACCTAATTCACACTCTTTTTGGATTGCTATCTTTCTGGGCAACATCAACATATACTTCAGAATCTAATTAGTCCTTCTGACTGATCATCAGTCTATGGGAAGAAGGTATACTAAAACTAAGTATTATCTCTAGAATTGATTTTGATGATGTCAAAGGTATTTGAGTATAAATTATATTTATTGATGATGTCTTTGTGAGTGATTGTAAGAATTTTCAATATGCTTAGTTGGCCTATACAAAAAGAAGTCCTTTTAAGAAAATTCATGTTCTCAAATTTAAGATTTTTTATTAGAAGCAAAAAAACTAAGTTTTCAATAGAAGTCTAATCTAAAAATACCTCTCAACAAGTCTAAATATGCATAAATTAAGTTTGAGAAGGTAAGTATAGCCTAGAATAAGGTTGATCAAGAAATACTATCTAAAACATCTTCTTGGCACCTCACTAAGTCGACTAGGTGAGGAGTTTAGCTGACCCAGTCTTAGTCTGAGGGAAGATAGAAATCAAAAAAATTCTCTTAGCTAACCAGACCTTCATCTTGGTCAATCAAAATAGAGTCTTAACTGACACAAACTTTTGGATAGCCGACCAAATCTTAGAATCAAGATGAAGATTAAAAGGTGAAGATTCAAGATATCTTTTTGAGCCAATCCTATATCAAGTTAGCTAATCAAGGCTAGATCTTAGTCACGATTCAAAAGAAAGATAGCTGACTCAATCTCAGAGATAGAAGAACATAAAAAGCAATATCAATCAATTAGTCTTCTAAACCAATCCAAAAAATCAGTTAGCCAATCAAGTCATCAAGTTAGCTGACTAAGAAGAGATCTAAGCCAACCCAGTCTCAAACAGATAGAATAAATAGAAAGATGAAATTTTGGCATCTACTGTTGAGCCATCTCCAAATTTTCAATTAGCTAACTCAATATTGAAGGTTAGCTAACTAAGAGCCTAGGTGAGTTGACTCAATTTTTGACAGAATAATAGTTAATTTTTCAAAATTTTTAAATAAGTTTAATTATTCTAATGGCTATTTTAAGTTTCCAATGGATAGAGCATTAATTGCAAACATTTTTGAGGCTATAAATGTGAAGGATTCAAATAGGGAACAAGCTTTTGGAGATTATTGAGTTATTCTTTAAGCTGGTAGGTGGAACTCAAAGAGAAAGAGGAAGTTACATGAAAAGAAGAGAGCCTCTATGGTAGAGAAGAGAGCTTCAAAAAGGAGAGGGCTTGCATCGAGGCTTCTGGCGAGATAAAGCTCCTAAGTGAAGCACTGAGAAGGGCCAAGGAATGAATTGCTTCAGAAAAGGCCAGTCGATCGAGGCTTGAAAAAGGGCGAACAAAGCAACTGAGGAGGCTAGGTGGGGAGCTATCGAAAGGGTCGCATGGCTTCAGAATGAACTCCATGCTACTAGGAGAAAAGTTGAATCTTTAGAATATCAACTCAATCAAGAATATCAATGGTGGTGGAGCTCAAAGAGGGCAACCATAAGCAAGGCAGCAACCTAGGCCATCAAGGATAAGGTCGAGAGAATGGAGGCAATGGCTATCACCAATCAAGTCAAGCTCATACATGGGATACTAAAGTAACCTTAATGGCTTATTGGATTGGCTTCAGAAAGTGCAAGTCTATGGCTAAGCAACTCTTGCAGTGATTGACACTGATCTCCTCGAAGCACCTCCATCGAAACTTCATGCAGTCAGCAACACAATGGGTCTGGCTGATGATGCCATGTATTCGACTGACGATGCTATCGGTCTGACCAGTGAAGGATCTTCCTCTCAAGTTAGAGATGGTTCTAAAGATGGTCCCACTCCTGAAACTTAGGGTCAGAGTCATGTGTATATGTATATATCTTTTTTGGCTTGAAGGTTAGCTCGACTTCCGCTCATTTAGTGAAGTAATTGATGACAACTAATAAAACTTTCATTGGCCTGACGCTTGGGGAACGGCTCGAGAATGTCCATTCTCCATTGTGCGAAGGGTCAGGATGCACATATGGGAGTTAGTGGCATAGCTGGTCGGTGCTGAATATTTGCATTCCGCTGGCATCGATTGCATCATCTGATCAAGTCGGCTACATCCCATTGTATGGTAGGCTAGTAGTATCCTTGCCAAAGTACCTTATAGGCCAATGATCTACCTCCTAAATAGTTTCTGTATATCCCCTCGTGTACTTCTTATAGAACATAATTAGCTTTGGAGGGGCGTGGATATTTGAGGAGAGGGATAAAGAACGATCCCTTATATAGCTTATCTTCATGGAGGACATGGCAGGATACTGGGTTCCTTAGTTTTTGAGCTTTCTTCAGATCCATCGATAGATTTTGGTCTCTGGGATAGCAGACTAGTGGGTCAACCCAGCTTGGTTGACTGTCAACTTGCAACACCAAGGTAGGTTCCTCAATGCTAGATCTTTTTTACGACTTTGAAGAAGAATTCTTTGGGCAGGTCTCCCTTTGCTGAGGTCACTATCTTGGACAATAGGTTAGCTTGAGAATTTTCTAATCTTGGTACCTACTAGATATCAAAGCTAGCAAGTGTAGAGATCAGATCTTTTACCTTTCGATGGTACCTTTTCATATTTTCCTCTTGGATTTCATAGTCTCCTCACCAACCACTAACTAAGAGTCATTGTAGGCTTTCAGACATCGTGCTCCAAGTTCCTTTGCTATTTTAAGCCTGGTGGTAAGGGCTTCGTACTTGGCTTCATTGTTGGTGATTGGGAATTCAAAGCACAAGGCATATTTTGCAATAGTTTTCTCTGATCTAGTAAGGATCAGTCTTGCTCCTGACTTGATAGAGTTTGACGATCCATCCATGCGCATGCTTCACAGCTCTTCAGAATCTTCTTTGGGAATATCTTTCAACTATTCTACTCCTTTAGGTCTTTCCTCGAGGATTTTGCACTCCAAAACAAAGTCCACTAGTATTTGCGCCTTTATGGAAGGTTGAGGTCAACTTTCATATCAAACTCTATGAGTTCAATCACCCATTTTGCTACCCAACATGATGTATCTAGCCGATGAAGAATGGGCTTCAGAGGCTGGTCGGACAAGAGAACTATGGTGTGAGCCCTTTCAAGCCAAAATAATGAGTGTGAAAATCAACTTCTCAAGTTTCATGTATCTGGTCTCCATATCATGGAGGGTTTTGCTAATATAATAGACCGACCTTTGAACATTGCCTTCCTTATAGATGATGGTTGCGCTTATTGTGGTTGATGAAATTGCCAAATAAAGATATAGCTCTTCACTTGGCTCAGGCTTGCTTGAGAGTGGAGCGGAGCTTGAAGAATTTTTTTTTGTTTCACACATGTTTTAATTAATCTCATTAATTAAAAGCTCCATGCATTAATAACTAGGGTTTGGAAATAAAGGAACATAGATTTAATCTATTTCATAACAAAAACACAGAGGAAAATGTAAAAGCTCTCAAAACCTTTTTGTGGAAAAACACTCCGAGATTTGATCTTTGAGGTTTATTAGAGAAAAATCATCTTGAGATTCTAATGTACGATAAAGAAAGGATTCATGAATCTAATAAAGAAAATACTTTTTTCTTTCACACTTTTGCATGGGTAGATGAACTCCGCAATTGATGATCGTGAAAAGATTCTTCTTCCTTCTAGCCATACAAATGTCTGACCTCTTTGAGTATCTACATAAAGGATGAGAACAGATTAGCAACTTTCTGATTCTCCAGGGTGCTGCTCCCTTGTAGAACCTTTGCTTGATGAAGGATGTTCTCAATGTCTTGAGAACAGCAGCAGGACATAGCTTCTTCAAGACCCTTCTTGCTAAAATTTGAATTTCAGCAGGACCAAGAAAAGGAGAGAGAAGCTTTGGGGCATGGAGGAGAGCGAAGAGAAGGTGGGCGGCAGCCTAGGGGTAGGGAAAAGCTTCACAAACCTTTTTGATTAATAATTAAAACTCTTGGTGTGTCCACCTATATATAGGCTACAAACCCTAGGGTACCCCTTAGTTATAAGATCAAAAAATCTCTTAAAAATAGTCTCCGATGGCTAGGGTTCCTCATGGTTGGCACCTCCTCTCTTTAAAGCTTCCTTTTATGGCTTAAATGGGGTGCCTAGGGTTTCATAAAACCCTAGGGCTACCGCCCCATTCAAATAGGTCAAACCTTTCCCTATTTGGTCCCCCACATGGTGCCTAGGGTTTCATTCAAGATATCCTAGGGTGTGAACCCAGTTGATTGGTCAAAGATCAAGTCTAAATAAGTTATTTAGGCTAGGGTTAGGTGTCATACACCTGATGCATCCAAACTCATTTAGGTGCATATGACCTAAGCCCAAATCTGGACTCAAACTCAATTGAACCAAATCTTTATTTGATTCAACTTGAATTCAATCACAATTAATTTGATCCAATCAAATTAAGACATACAATAATTGCACATTAGTCCTCTTCGAACTTGCTAACCTTTAGCAATTAAGTCCTTGCTACTTGTAACAATTACAAGTTAGTCTAATTATCAATCACATTGATAATTTAGATTCCAACCATCTGATCAGTCTCAAACTCCTAATATGTGTGACCTTATAGGTTCTATTCTTTCTGATAGTGAGTTATGTTCTGATCTTCATTATAATATCATTGAAACTCTTTTCACTGGATTGAAACACTTTCAATTCTTTTCAATAAGAATCATTCAATCATCTATATGATTCTCTATGGGCTCCACAATCCACTAGTGACATCTAGCAGCATATGGTGGCAGGCCAGTAGAATGGAATGGGATGAACCTCTAAATATAGTTGGCATATGATACAATCCTTCTATCAAAGGTTCTGATAAGATGGAGGTTATGAATTAGTCGTCAAACTACATCATCTGTCATATGTAAAATTTACTCGACTTGAGTTTTTGATGTGAAGTATGTGAAAACTCTTTTTCACTATTCACACTATCCTGGCTAAGATTTTTGAATTCAATTTTATAAATCACATAGGACCATCTTCTTTGTCTACTAAAGATAATAGATTTTATCTTGATGTATATGTCCTATTCCTACAATGAATCTACTACAACGAACATGCACCATAAGGACCCATATGGCAAGGGACCAGATGTATATACAATTAAACTATAGCAACCTTATTATGAACAACTGAGGCACTTCAGATCAAAGGGCTAGTCACACAACTGTAGCATCGAGTAAGTCACTGATGAGTAGGTAGCCATCTAAATGACTTCTCGTAATGGTCACGCTCGGTATCTTTATTCTATAACAACCACCTATACTCTCACTTTAATATCTCCATATTGTAAACTAGAGACTTGTCTATCTTAAAAAAAGTGATCGTGCATCAATCTTATCAATCATCATTTCCACGATAATCCATTGATCGAAAGTAACTCAAGAATTATCACCAATAACACATGTCTCGAATTCTCAATACTTGAGAATATGAGTCATCATCTTATTAATTTTTTGGACTATTCATGGATATATAACATAGCACAAATTTAAAAATAATTAATTTATTATTTAATAATTAATATAAATTATACTCCTAAAAGGTTTACATGTGTTAGTCTAATTGACTTCTAGGATATACATCTAATAGAACTGAGCTATTTCTTCAATTCTTTGGATGCTCGCTGGCATTCTTCGGTCCATTGAAAGTCCTTTAGGTGCTTGAGAACCTTGAAGAAGGGAAGACTATGTTCAGCTGACCTGAGGATAAATTGATTAAGGGCAGCCACCTTGCTAGTGAGGTGTTGGACCTCCTTTATAGATTTCGAGGGGTTCATTTCTTACACAGCCAAAATCTTCTCAGAATTGGCTTCTATACCTCAGCGTGAGACCATAAATCTGAAAAATTTCTTCAAGGGGACTCTAAAGACATACTTCATTGGATTCAACTTTGTTTGATATTTATGGAGAGTGGTGAAGGTCTCCCTAAGGTCATCGATGTGGTTCTCTGAGGTCGATTTTTGACTAGTATATTGTCCACATACACCTCCATATTTGGATTGATCTAATCTTTAAAGATCATGTTCACCAGCCATTGGTAGGTGGCATATATATTTTTTAAGCTAAAAAGCATAACTCTATAGCAAAAGAGATCTTGATCAGTAACAAAAGCTATTTTCTCCTTATCTTCAACTGCCATCCATATTTGATTACAGTCGGAGAACGCATCCATGAAAGTGAGGAGCTTGTGGCTTGAAGTGGTGTCTACCAACTGTTGGACCTCATGTAGTGCTCCCAAGGCTCAGGGGACCAAGACTAAGATCAAGGTCC
>KE508431.1:26722-45247 GCA_000441515.1 Elaeis oleifera | reverse complement strand
GTATATATATATATATATATATATATATATATATATATTATATATTATATTAGATCAAGGATTTAGAAAAATTCTTGAATTATCGAAAAAAAAAAACGAAAAAACACTAGGGTTTCTTCCGCTGCACCAGTGTAACGGCAGACTTTTTCAGTAGTAAAAGAACTTTTCGTCTCAGCTCGACAATGGCCTTCTCCAGCGCCACCTTCAGAGCCTGCGATCCCTCCTTCCTCCCCCCAAACCCCGCCAGCCCCTCTATCGACTCCGCTGCTCTCGCCCGAAACACTCTCTTCTTCGAGTTCAGGGTTTCGGATCGCGTTCCAATCACAAATCCGGATTCGCTTCGGCCTCCAAAGAAACCTTTAATCCTGTCTCTTCTCTCGCGAGCGACAGCAGACTCTTCGCCAGGAATGGCAATTGGAGTTTCCATGCAGAGCACGATCATGGGAGTGGAGTCGGCGGCGGCAGCGGCGGCGGCGGCGGAGGTGGTGGTCGTGGTGGTGGTAATGGTGACCGCGAAGGGGATGCTGGCGAAGATGATGGTGAGGAGGCTGAGTTCGGGCCGTTGTTGAAGTTTGAGGAGGTGATCCGAGAGTTGGAGGCCTGTGGGGCGAGCCTGCCTTCTGACATGTTGGAGGCGGCGAAAACCATGGGGATCCGAAGGGATTTTCTCTTCAGATACTTAGACCTACAGGTATTCCTTCTCGAATTGTACCCAAAATCTTAACTTTCCAGAAAGTTCACGCCTTTGTGTTTCTTACTTAAAAAGGCGGCGCCTTGGCCACTGGTGCTTTGATGAGGTGCTGCTCGATATTTCGGGATCGAATGCTCGCTGACCCGTCATTTCTTTTAAAGTTGGAACAGAGGTCTGCTGATTTGGTTACTTTGAATGTTCTTGAGGTTGAATATTAGTAAGTTTTTTTTTTTTTCTATTTCAATTGACTTATAGAACAATGCAGATTGTTATCGATTCTTGTTGTGCAACATTTGCTGAAATTAAAAGAGGGGAAAGATTTTTGGGCAGAATTTGAGTTGTATGCTGCAGACCTTTTGGTTGGGATAGTTGTCGACATTGCTTTAGTGGGTTTGTTAGCACCTTATGCACGTATTGGGCAGCCATCGGCATCGACAGGCATTTTTGGAAGCTTGACACGTGCTTGTGGAACTCTGCCTAGCAGGTAAGCAGCTTAAGATCTCAAATTGGATGCATATGAAAAAATTGAGTATCTTCAATTTGGTTCTCTTTGAGAAAATAGATGTTCGAGGTTTTTTCTGATCTGCTTTAGTGCATTCTTTAGATTTTTAGTAATGTCAGTTGCATGATTTTGTTGTATTTTGATTTGCCATTGTTGATTGAGTTGATGGTATTAGTGCCCCCCATTGCTCACCTTACTGATTTTTTTTTCCCATAGTCTGAACATAAATAATTCTTAATGATTCAATGATCTGAGAACCAGCCATGATAATGTCCTTACAAGTTTTACAGAGAGCATTATGCATAATATTATTTATACATAATGATGAACGAAAAAGCGTTCTTAGCTATGTATTCCACAATTAACTTGAGCATTTTTTCACCATTCCTAGTGAGAGGTTTTTCTGCCATGATTGGCACTTCAAGGACTAACATTTAATCATCTGTCAGGATTTGTGTTTGCTGAATACATATAGTGCACTTATTTTGTAAAAGAAAGATAGCATTGGCGTCAACATCATGAACCTTATTTTATCTACTAATTTCCATGTGAATTTTCAGCTGTGATGGTGATTATTGTAATTAATAATAACTTCCTGTTATGTGAACTATTGACTTGTGAGTTTGTTTGAAGTTCCATGGGGACTTCTCTTTGTTATGAATTGCTTTCTTTATTCAGTTCAGTTCATTATCCATTTCTTTTCACCTCACATTTTCAAATATGTTTGTCAATCACTTTTGGCATAAAATGCACCCGGAGATTGTTGTTTTCAGTTCAGTTGGTTATGTTATTCCTTTGTTGGGCAATCATGGGATCATTGGTTGGAAACTTCTTGTCAGTCACTTTTGTGCATAGGATTGAACACAGGGATTATGATTTGATTGATATCATTGCCCTATATGGATTATATATATGGATAATTACTTAATCAGTAGGCATACAATCATGCATCTCACACTATGTTGGGCTGTCCTTCCTATTTCTTCTTTGCTAATCTTTGAGATACCTCTTTTTTGCCTGAAGTTTCTTGGAATTCTTGATGTAGCATTTTTGAAGCTGAAAGGCCAAGCTGCAAATTTACAATTCAACAAAGGATTGGAGCATACTTCTATAAGGTAGCTTAGAGCACATTGTCATCATCCATGAAGTTTTATCTTTTCACACCTTTTGTGCTGATGTCATTTACTTATAATTTATCTCATGAACATAAATTTTTAGCCTTCCAACACCTCTTATGCATATCATGGATGCAGGGAGTATTATATGGTTCGGTTGGATTTATATGTGGCATTGTAGGCCAAGGGATTGCCAATTTGATAATGACTGCCAAAAGGTACAATCTTCAATCTTAGTATACATATCTCATGATTTTATGGATGCATTTGAACAAGATACCTTCTAGAGGAGATGTGCTAGTGGTGCTTTTCACATCATTCTCAATGTGGGAGCATTTGATGTTCTTGCTTTTCAAATTTGTACCTTTGTGTTGCTTTAGTGGGTTATGATATTGTGATCCATTGGATATTGAGAATTTGTGGCCCATCTCCATTTTGAACAAGTTTATACACGTTCCTGGTCTATGCCCTTGTATGTTGACTGTCTACTATCATGCTATCGTTGGACTTGCCTTGACATATTGTGGGGATTGCACAAGAAACTTGCAAATAGGTACATGCATAAAACATGAAATTATATTCTCCTCTCTAATTTATGCTTCAGTAGCTGAATTGCTGATGGCAAAGGAAATATAATGCCATGTGATCAATGTCTAAGTCATTATGCCAACACTGTGTTGGATGCCAAATATTCTGCTCATCCAGAATACTTGGCGTTTGATATTTGGGGTGGATATACTTCTGAAAACAATATGCAATCATGCAACTATCTATATATGTGATCATTATTGGGGTCTTTTGGTGAAATAGGATTTATATAATTGGCATCATAGAATCTGAATAAACAAAATTGTCACAGTTTGTAACATTTAATGCTCAACAGAATAAAACTGATAATTGGTTTTCATCCTTAATGTCATCTAGCATGAAGCATCTAGGTCAACTTTCTTTAATAAAAATGCCTGTGTTCATGTACCTCGCACTGTTTTATCGGCTTTTCAGTCATGGGAATTATAATTTTTCACCTCATCACAATTCTTTCTTGAATCTGTGCATTCACAGTCCGATTGGGGAATGCTGCAGATACTTTGGTTTATATTATTTTAAATTGTTATTGTTATGTGCTGTTGAGCTTCTTATTTAATTCTAATTCTGGTTCAATTTTGACATATGATATGAGGTTTTACTTGCAAATTTTTGCAAGGTGTTGCTTAAAATGTTACATACTATAATAACACAAATTCCTTGGAGAGGGGTCCGCTTTCTGCGTATCTTCACCCTTTTGCTGTCCTATCTCCACCCATTTCATGGATACATATCTGAAAAGGAGAACGCTTATTACAGTGCAAATTCCTTAGCATGTTTTCTCACCTGCTTCTTCACATTTTGCCTTTCTTTTCAAATGGTTCAACTCTCTGTTTCTCTAAGAGATGAGAACTGCACCAGATAGAAGAGGAATTATATTTATTTACATACTATGAAAAAAAATTCCAGTCATTAAGAGGATGCCGTTGTTGCATGAAGAGCATCCAATAAGGGTAGCAGATTTGTGATAGTTATTCAAGACAATCTTGAAAAATCTCGGCAAAACTTTCCAATTCAAAGTCATGCATTTGGCTATATGTGCTTATAGGTGGACTATGTTAGGTGCATCTGCCACATAATACATGTAGGAGGTGGTTGCCTGCCCATGCACTTTCTTGAATTGATTATTGTTAGGAAAGCCATTCTTCACTCTCATATAGTGGGATAATCTACAAATAATATAGGTAAAGAAGGTGCTCATTATTTGTTGCCTTTGTGCAACAAAAGTATCTAGGAATGTAGGGAATGCTTGTAGATGATGAAAAAAAATGTTGCTTAGAGGGCTTAATGGGAAGGGCACCGAAGATCTAGGAAAGTAGTTACTCTTTCAAAGTTTCAAGAAGGTGTGTGAAGAAGAAGAAAGGTCCAAGCCTTTGAGGGTAAAAAGAAAGTTGAGCTCAAGGCTAATGAACACATATGAAAGAAAAATGCCAAGCAATGGAAAAATGAAAATAGTCATCCTAAGGAAGAGTTAAATCATTTTCTGATATTGCTAATTTGTATTTTTAGATGAAGGGTTAAAATCAAGATTTGTCGTATCGTATCGAATTGGGTAGTATAGGGTGTACAATATTGTTCCGGTCTAGTACCAATATGCAATACAGGGGGCATACCAACATAGCAACACTTAGTATACGAACCGGGCCCTTATCAACATGATAACAAATTGGCACCAGTACGGGGCCTGGTACCAACATGACAAACCTTGTTTAAAATGAAGCTAAACCTACTGCTGCAATTTATATTTGAAAATACACAACCTATGTGATTGAGAAAAACTTTAGGTTATTCTCCAGGAAGAAGAATCAAGGATAGGCATATGAAAGTGCCAACTATCTACTATGAGAGGATCAGAAAGTAGACCCTATATAGGATGTACACCTATGCTAAAACAAATGAGTGCAGTTGATTATTGGTTGATATGGGAATGGGGATGAAAACAAGAAATACTTTTCTATAAATGTGGACAAATGGAAGTTTAACTCCTAAGGAAGCATTTGAGCAAAAAATTACTTCAACTTTGAAGTAGTGATGCATAGAAGTAGAGATTGTGAGTGCAAGGGTACTGTAATGTGCGACCTTTTAGCAATAATATTTCAGGCAAGCATGTGATAATGCAGCTAAGATAAGGTTTTTGTGAGATGAAAATATCATGTATATACTATGAAAAGATAGTTCCATTTAATCTTCTAAATAGGGAATGAACCATAATTGTGAAATGCTCTAGATGCAACAGGCATGAAGTTAGTGACACACTTTATAAAATTACCGAAGCTAAGTGAGAGTCACTAATAATGCATAATACAGAGACAATAGAATTGTCTTGCAATAGAAGGCAGAGGTGAAAATCCCAAATTTCTAAATGAACAAGGTCAAAAGGGGAGCAGATTATGTGCTACTAAATGGAAAGGGAAGGCCAGGTGCATCACTTATGACTAGGGATCCAAGAGGGCTCGGGCTGGCCTGAGGCCTATTAGGTTTGGGCTATGGGCTGGCCTAAGGCCTATCGGGTTTTGCTATGGGCTAGGCTCGTGTCAACTCGGTTCAGGCTTGAGCTTCAAATTAAGGCCTATAAATATTTTGAGCCAACTCGAGTAGACATTTCGCTTAGGCTAGACCTGGCGTGAGCCCAAGCTCGGACCTAGCCTGAATTCAAGCATGGTGTCAGTCCATATTCAGCCTGATATCTAGCTCAAGGTCAATTTCTGAATTCAGTTCATTCGGTTTGGTCTAAATGACCAATAGTTCGACTAAGGTCATGGCTGCTAGGTTTGCTAGGCTCTACTTCTCTCAAAGAGTCTTGATTGGCCAATGCCAATCCATTCAGCTAGGATTCTTGAAGAGCCCCGATCAGCCACTGCCTCCTTCGCCCATTGCTTCTTTCAAGCAGTAAGTGCTTGGTGGCTGGCCGAGTTGTCGCGGTAGCAGACATCATTGTGGGGCCTCCACAAGGAGCCTAGCAGCTTGCAATCCTAGAGAATGGAGTTGTATAGGAGCTAGTCGAGGTCTTGGAGTTAATTTGGGAAAGCCCAGATGGCCTCGAGGAGGTAAGCACAAGAGCAAATGGTTGGATGGGCATCGGGTTGAAGGTGAGGGAGCAGTTACAAATAGCGATGGCATCAGCAAGGCAGCTGGTGGTGTGGTAGGTGGCGGCATGGCCAATGAAGCAAGGAGAGAGACGGAGAAGAGAGGACAAGAAGGGAGAGGGAGAGAGAAAGAGAGGTGGGGAGAAGACAAGAAAAAACATCAAGACTTCCAAGTTGTCAGTGGGGAACTCATCGTTGATGGTCCAAAGATGAAAGTAGATGGCAACTCCCAAAAAGAGAGTCATGACAAACCTAGAGGAGGGTTCTATTCCACATGCCCCTCCGAGCTGAGAATTCGATCTCCTGGAGCCACTGATGAGGGTCGGCCCAGTTGGGTTTTGGGTTGGGATCAGGCTTGGGCTCAGCCGCTCAGGTCAAGTTGGGCTTGTATATTTTTACAAAAAAAGTTTAGTCCTAAGCCTCGCCTGAAGTCTCAAAAAAATTCAGGCTAGGCTTGGGTAGAGACATGGCCTAGCCAATCCAACCCAGCCTAGTTACAACCCTGCTTATGATACTATAAAGAAACAAAATTATATGGTAGGAGGGTAAAGACATGGCCAATAAGTTAATGCCTTGTAAATTTTAGAGAGGTTGATGATATGAAGCTAGACATAAGGAAAAGAAGTTGCTAATGGAGGCATGTAGATTCCCAACTCTACTAGCACTTCTAATCCTTCAAGATTTATGACAATCTTCTAGAAATAAGAATAAAGTAGATGAAATGATGAATTTGGTAGTTATGGGTTGAGTATTGGAATCTAAATTCGTTAATGAATAGGGAGATAAAAAACTTTAGGAAGTTTCAGTCAAGTAATAATAGTAGAGGGAATACATTTATCATCTGAAATTTTTAAATTCAATACATTTATCTTAACATATTTATTTTCGTTACACCACCTTTCTTCTTAACCCTTTTTATTGTCCAACACTCTAAGCCTTACAAACATTGCAATATCATGTCTCTACAAAGTTCCCTTAAGTTGTCAAGATTATCTTTAATCACATAATACCCTTCAGCAAAGATTGTCAAACCATGCCGAACTAGTCGGTTCGGGGCATACTGAACCGGATTGATCAATTACCACTATGATTTAGCTGATCGAAATGGATTATAAAAGGCTAGCCCTATTCAACTTCGAAGTCTCGATTGCTCACTAGTGTCGCTTGATCTGTTCGATGTCCTAATCTCATTTGAAGCCATCCATGGACGACGATGATGTACAATGATTATGACATATGAGCCTCTCTCTCCTTCTCTCCCCCTCCCAGCTCTCTCTTGGTTTGTCGCTGGTCTGGGGCTCATGAAGCTCTCTATTGATGATTGAAGCTCTCGGCCTATCTCTTTCTCGCTCCCTTTCCCTCTCCCCCTCTCTTTCTGGTTTGTCACCAAATTTTGGGCTCTTGAAGCTCCCTATCAACAGTTGAAGCTTCTTGGCCCACCTCTCTCCCTCCCTCCCTCTCCTTCCTCTCCCCACTCCCTCTTCCTCCCTCTCTCTACCTTCCTCTCCTTTTCCCTCTCCCCCTCCCTCTCCTTATTTCAGTATGCTCCAACATGGTACAATATGAACGACTGGTTGCCGGTTGGTATATGCGTTAGTACTGGTTTGGCAAACTTTGCCCTAGAGGCACCTTTCCTTTCCATACAATCAGCTATATACTGGTATGTTCTTGTATAAGTATGAAAGTGAACACTTCAATATTTTTATTGTTTTCATATATTCTCATTTATTTCGAACTTTCTACTTATTTATATATATTTTTCATGAACCTTACTTTACTTCATACCAACTGCATACATGCTGATGTATTCATGTGCATAGCACATATGCACTTCATGGTAGCCTAATCATCTGCATACTGAGCTACTTTTAAAACTTTAAAGTTTAAACCGTATAGTTATGAACCATCTTTGTTTGCACTAGAAGACAAGGATGTATTAGAAGAAAAGACATTTATGTAAGTTATTGGTAAATGATCAACAAAACGTGTCCCTCCTAGTCCTTATAATAAAACCCTCCTTCGTAATCTTCTCCACTAATCCTTGGTGAATGTTAGTAGTTTGTACATGCATATCTAGTAGAAACATAAATATCAAAAGAATAATGCTCCCACTAAGACCAACCATGTTAGAATATCCAGTTGCTAAAGTCACTGATGCACCTGAACGGAATTACTAAGGAAGGAATGATGTTCACTTCATATATGATGATACATTTGACTCTGTAACCTAATGGATTGACCTACAGGAGATGAAGCATCGATTACCTAAATGAGCAAGAGCATCTGATGTCGATGGAGAATTGGATGTTTTTACAAACATTCAGTGAAAGTGCGTTTCTATCTTTTGGGAAGAATAAGCATTGGAAGTTGAAACTGGAGCTCATAGTGCTTGTTGTTAACCTTTCTAAGATGGAGCCTAAGTTGACCTCCCATGGAGATATCTTCATAGTTTAATCTATGATTAAGTAAATCACCATCAGTTACTTTACTTCCATATCCTCTAGGGAAGTCTTGACCAGCACATCTACTGTGACTTGTTACTTGTCCTCCACCTTCTTAAGGATTCTGTTTTCTCCTAGCATAAAGGCAAATCTTTCATTCACATTTTGGACTTGATAATTTATCATATTAATTTCTGAGATTTTTGTGTCTCATGCTGCTGAATAGAACATTGAATAATAAATAATTACTTTGCAAGTAACAACTGCTAGATTTGTCTCCATACTGTCTTTTTAGTTATTTCACCGTTCATTTTAGCTATTTATGTTCATTACTGAACTTTTTATTATGTCCAGGAGTGTAAAAAAATCAGAAGAAGATGTACCTGTTCCACCGCTTCTGAAAAGTGCAGTTCTTTGGGGTATGCCTAGAACTATTAGGAATGTTTACTCAACTTGTTATTTTCTTTTAAATTTCTTTTATCTTTATTCAACAATAAATTTTGGAGTTGCCTCATATTTTGCCGTTTCTGTTTGAATCATCTTGTTTTGGCAGGTTTCTGTTAACCTACTGGAATTTTTTTAAATATATAAATTACGAGTAGGAATTCAACATGAATACATCATGTTAACAGCCAGTTCTGTTAATCATAAAACATTCAAAACATTCCCTAACTTCATTGGCTCTTCCTTTGATCTGTAGTTAGCCAATCAAGATTTTAAAGGAATTTTGTTATTGTTGTCGCCTTGTGAAAACAATGCAGTTGCAGTTTCATTTGATCTCTTCTTTTGTATGGGACCATCTGTTTGATCCACCGTTTGCTATTGGGTCTTCTCTGTTGCTGTCTCTCTTCCTTCCCATATCAATTTACTGTACCTTGCTCAGGAGGCCCTCCGCTTCTTCTTGGTGTTGCCATGATCCTCCAGTCCTCTCTTTTCATAAGCCTTGGTTTCTCGCCCCATTTGTTCTTTAAGTACCAGCTTGCTCCTAAACCACTTCAATGTAAATCCTCGAGTAGGTTATTGAAAACAAAACAATAGGAACAGCAAGGAGTGCAGCAGATTAAAGGAAGGCCCATTGACACATCTCTGCTGTTTGCAGCATGAGAGATCTGTAAAAAGAGGGTAAAAGAAGATAAAAGCAATGCATTAAAGAAAAATTATGAATCTATGCTGCTTATGATCAATGAACTAGAATTTTGATTGTCTCGAGGGTGAAAAAGTACTAAATTAGGGTTACTCGGGGTTATGCCATAGTTTGTCTCAGCTCTCAAAGGCTAGAGCTGGTAGTGAAGTCTGGCATCTTGCATAACCTGTCTTACCAGCATTTGCTCCTTATGCTTTTATATTATCATTAAACATGCTCATTATGGGCTAGTTATTTTGCTAATGACCTGGCCAAGAGTGCTTTTGATAGGGTTTAGTTTGTTACTTTATTGTGACAGGATTTCACTGACCTGTCTTTCCAATTGATCCTATCTTATGCTTGTCCACTAATCAAGCACTTGTATTAAAAAAAAGGAAAAAAAACTAAAAAAGTGTGCCACCCAGATAACAGATCATCATGCATGACTTAACAATGCCAAAGCTCAGAATGATTGTTATTACATCAGAGGAAGTTCATTTAGGTTAATCAAGTGACACTTGAAGATGCATGTTTATTGATGGTTTCTTGATTAAAATGGTTTCCAATGATAATGCCACCAGAAATGATAATCAGTGTAAATTAGGGAATGATGGTTATGATGGATGATTGCTGTTGCAGTTCAACTAAATCTATTTACCGATATGTCGCAATTGTGAAGTATGTAACAGGATCATGCACATGTGCAACTATTGCAAAATTTTGCTCATTGGTGCTATTCTGTTTAAACGTATCCAATAGTAGTGCAGTATCTATGACAAATATACATGTACAATTTAAACATACCATGAATTACACTTTCTTGCAACCAGCCCTTTTAGTCTAACTAGTAAACATCAGAGATTCAGGTGTGTTTCTCGCGGTTTCTTCCAACACCCGTTACCAGATCATTAATGGCTTGGAACGTGTGGTCGAGGCATCACCTGTAGCCAAACGCATTCCACCTGTAGCAATGGCTTTCACAGTTGGTGTGCGTTTTGCCAACAACGTTTATGGTGGCATGCAATTTGTGGATTGGGCTCGGTGGGGTGGTGTTCAATGATGGTATATATTCTGTGCTTTTACTGGTGTTTCTTTACAATCCAATACTGTGAAAACATTGTACGTTATGTGAGTTAGATGTTTATGTTAGATTTGTTTTTGTATTTATATCAAGTTTGATGTGTATAACAAGTATTCATATTTTATAGTAGGAAATGTCAGCTTCAAGATGAACCTTTCACTCATGAGCTCAAATTCATTTTGCCCATCAGATAGAAACCTAGCTATTTCTTGTGCATTCATATCATCCAAGCAAAATTTGTCTTCTACTTGAATTCTTTTAGTAGGTAGTATAATCCTGTTCCACTACCTGGCTGCACCTTCTACAGCAAGCAAACTAGTTGCCTTGCATGACCAATCCATTGATTGGAACATGAGATCATTTTAATGGTAACCTCCATTTAATTTATTGGATTGGATAATGAGCTTCAGAATATTATATATTAAATTGACTGATTGTTGAATAATTGCTTTGTTGTAAATTAAGAGATAGTGATCAAATAAATTCAATAGCCTGTTGGAATCATACTATACTTAACAATAAAGTTATTCAAACATATGCTTGTCTAGAATCATGGGTTTCAGTTTGCTTCTTTTACCTTCTATTGACATCTGACCTTCATAATAGTCGGGAAACTATCCTGTGTGCATTTCAGAATATTCAATACCACAACCTGCATTTGGTTGTTTATATCATTTGTATCAACTTGGTAGTAGCAATCTGTGATTCCTTTAATGGCTAAATCAAAGTTGAAAATGATATTCCAAATTGAAAGTCACGAGAGATTCAGCCTAGTGATTTTTTCTTTAAAGCTATGACTATGCAGCATTTTTGGTTTAACTATTTCTTGACATGATTATATGTTTATACCTTTTATCTTCTATTCTGATGTTAACTTAAAAGTTCGAGTTATGCCTTTGGAGGGATGGGCAAGCATGGCCCTTAATGTTGGACTTAGATAAATGGTGGAGGCATAGATTTTTAAGACAAGTGTTGGAAAGAGTTGTAGAAGTTTAGAGGATTATAATTAGCTTGGTTAGAGCCTATAAGATCAAAGCATATTTTGCTTAAAGTAGCAGATTTGCAAATAGCATGTTTGTGAGGCAACAAGTATAGGTGGTGTTAGAATCCCTAAAATAGCTCAACTTACTTACCCAGAGTAGTGCTAATTTGGCTTTGATCTATTTGTTAATTGATAGTTATTTTATTTCCTTATTTGTTGGGATTTGATCATCTAAATGCGGTCGTCCCTTATTCTTTGGGATTAGAATTTGATCCTCTAAATATGGTCATCCCTTATTTTTTGGGATATGATCCTCTAAATATAATCATCCCCTATGTATTTATGCAGCTATTATGCCATTGTAAATGACAAGAAAAACAATTATCTTTTCCTCATGGTATCAGAGCAAGGTTCCTTGGACACCAGATTTTTTTTAAGGCCTTCATTACCTTCAATCCTATCTCTCCGGCCTTTATTGCCGTTACTGGCTATCGCTCGTCCCATTCTCCTCTATTGCTGAACCATGTTAGAAGCCACTATTCCAGTCTCTGAAACTGCGGCTAGTAATTCTACTGGACCGATTTTTGGCAATCCCACTACTCCGAGTGAACTCCAAAGCATGACTCCCTCCTACCGGTTGGATGGCAAAAACTATCTCCGGTGGTCACAGATCATCAAGACATTTCTCAAGGGATGTGGCAAAATTCGTCACTTGACTGAAATAGGATCAAGTTCTACCGATTCTAAGTTTCCAGCATGGGATGAGGACTCCATGATTATGTTATGGCTTTGAAATTCCATGCAACTAGATATCAGCAAGAATCTAATGTTTTTGCCTACTGCTTGGGATATTTGGGACACTGTTCGCCTAACATACTCCAAAATGCAAGATGCTGCTGTTATCTATGAAAGCAAGACCAAAATCTCGACCACCAAGCAGGTAATCTCTCTGTTACAGAATATTACAATCTCATGGACGGATTTTGGCTTGAGTTGGATTACCACTAAGATATTAAGATACACTACAGTGAAGATGCTAAGGACCTTGTTAATTTGGTGGAAAAGAATCATATTTTCAAGTTCTTATAGGACTGAAATTTGATCCACTCCGTGTACAAATTCTTAGGAAGGATCGGTTGCCTCTATTGAATGAAGTTCTCTTCCTTATTCGTGCTGAAGAAAGTCGAAGGTTTATTATGTTAGAAACTCAGACCACCAAAAGTTCAGCAATGATCTCTACCAAGACTCTGGATGGAGGAGGCAAGCCAACTTCTCTTGGCCAAAGCCGTGGTGACAAATCAAATGATAGCCCCTCTCCAAAACAATCCACCCGAGACAATCTTTGGTGTACCTATTGTAAAAAGCCACACCACATGAAGGAGAATTGCTTTAAACTTCATGGCAAAGCCTAAGTTCTCAAACGAAGGAGAATTGCTTTAAACTTCATGGCAAAGCCTAAGTTCTCAATTGCCATGGTGGATTTAAGGGTCAACAAAGGGGACAAGTCAATTTCACAAAGGAGGGACCTCCATCCGAATAAACTAGCTTTGAAAAAGAAGAAATCCAAGATTTCAGCAAAGATGAGATTGAAAAATTGCGTGGTTTACTCATTTTCCTTTCTAATTCCTCTAGCTCATGTTCATTGGCCCAATCTGGTAAGTGTCTCATTTTTGAAATTTTTAATGCCAACCCTGTGAACAATTTCGGCTCTTGGATCATTGATTCAGGAGCTACTGACCATATGACCAATATTTCCACCGGATTTAATACCTGTAAGCCAAGGCTAGGCAACAAGAAAATTACTGTTGTTGATGGCACTCCAATAACTATTGCAGGATAGAAAACCATCAAATTAACATCTTCTCTTTCCCTACAAAATGTCCTCCATGTTCCCAAGCTGTCCACCAACCTCATTTCTATTCATTAGCTTACAAAAGACTTAAATTGCCAAGTGACATTCTTTCCTACTCATTGTGTGTTTCAGGAATCAGGTTCAGGGAAGATGATTGGATTTGCTAAGGAATGGCCTCTATCTTCTTAAAGGTGTGAGTGGTTCTATAGATGAAGGGGCTCGATTGACTCTCTCGTGCTCCTCCAAAAATATCCTCTTTAACCCTTCCACCTCATCCAACAAATCTGAAATTTGGCTTCATCACCTTCATTTTGGACATCCACCATTTCAATTATTAAAGAAATATTTTTTTTACTCTTTAAAATATTTCTACTGATAGTTTCTATTGTGATACTTGTGCAATTGCAAAACATCATCGTGTGTCATTTTCTTTGAGTAATACAAAGTCATTCTATCTTTTTTTCTTGGTACATACTGATGTTTGGGAACCATCTAAAATACCTAATATCACTGGTGCTAGGTGGTTTGTTTCATTTATTGATGATTGTACGAAAACAACTTGGTTGTTCCTCGTAAAAGAGAAGTCTGAAGTGCCACATCTTTTCTATTTTCTACAAAATGATAAAGACGTAATTTTGGGTTCCTATTAAAAGGATTCGATCAAATAGTGCTAGGGACTATTTCAACCTAACTCTATCCAGCTTCTTACAAAATAAAGGCATTATCCATGAGTCTTCTTGTGTTGACAAACCTCAACAAAATGGAGTGGCTGAACGAAAAAATATATACTTAATGTCACTCAAGCCCTCTTATTTCAGTCCAATGCTCTTAAAAAATTTGGGGGAGGTTGTTCCAGCAACAACCTATTTAATAAACTAAGTGCCTTCACGACTTGATTACAAGAGTCCTATACAGCTCCTATCCGACTTCTATCCAGATTTTCATTATTCAAACACTACACTTAGAGTGTTCAGTTGTGTCCTTTGTTCGTATTCACCAACAACATAGGAGTAAGTTGACCCTAGAGCCCTCAAATGCATGTTTGTAGGCTACTCAAACACACAAAAGGGTACATATGTTATTTATTCTCTATCCGAAAAGTCTTCATTTCCATAGATGTCTCCTTTCAAGAAAATGAATCATTTTTCCAATCTTCCCATTCCTATCGTTAGGGGGAGAAGACTAATACAGATATGGAATAGGGTATCCCTTTTGATAATTCAGTACCTCTTATCCCTCCTTCCTTGTCTCCATTGGCCTCTCCTTGTAGATCTCTTCCTCTCCTTCTCCGTCAGTACCTCCATTGGAATTATAAGAGGAACAGCACCAGCAGCCGAGCTCCAAATCACCAGTAAAACTACTAACATATTCGAGAAGGTAGAAGTTCAACCCAGAGCTGAGACATTCATGAATCTAAGCTGGATCCAGATAATAAAATTCCTCTTTCTCCTACTACTATTGAGTTTGATTCTATAGAGTCTACACCCTAAGATTTGGACTTACCAATAGCCTTGAGAAAAGGAACTAAAAATTGCACTTATCATCCAATTTCATAATTTATTACTTTCCATAGATTATCCCCATAGTACAAAAGTCTTCTCACCACTATAAACTCAATTGACATTTCCAAAACCATGCAAGCGGCATTAAAAAGTAAGAATTAGATACAAGTCATGAAAGAAAAATGAATGCACTAGAGGGGAATAAGATTTAGGAGGTTGTCACTCTCCCTAAAGGGAAACAATCGGTGGGATGTAAATGGATTTATACATTGAAATATAAGGCTGATAAGAAGTACAAGGCGAGATTAGTTGTGAAAGGATATACTCAAACTTATGGAGTGGATTGTTAAGAAATTTTGCACTTGTAGCAAAGATGAATATTGTGCACATTTTATTATCTATTGTCGCTATGTTTAATTGGTGTTTGTAGTAGTTTGATGTCAAAAATACATTCCTACATGGAGACTTAGAGGAGGTCTTCATGGAACCTCCACCCAGATTTGACGGGAGTTTTGGGGCCAATAAGGTATGTCATTTAAAAAAGGCACTTTATGGCTTGAAACAATCACCCAGGTTATGGTTTGGGAGATTTACAAAAGCCATGCTGAGAATAGGATATAAACAGCATCAAGGGGATCATTCATTGTTTATCAAGCACTCAATTAAAGGTGGACTCACTACTCTATTGGTCTATGTAAATGATATTATTGTGACAGAAACTGATGAAGCTGAAAAGGAGTCCCTCAAGAAACACCTAGCTCGAGAATTTGAAATCAAAGAACTAGGAAAACTCAAGTACTTCTTAGGCATTGAAGTAGCATACTTAAAAAAGGGCATTTTCATCTCTCAAAGAAAATATGTGCTAGATCTACTCAAAAAGATAGGGAATCTCGGCAGCAAATCATCAAGCACACCTATTGATCCAAACCACAGAATAAGGACAGAAAAAGGCAACATAGTGGACAAAGGAAGATACCAAAGACTTGTTGGAAGATTGATCTACCTTTCTCATACATGGCTAGACATCGCATACTTAGTAAGCGTGGTAAGTCAAGTCATGCATAATCCAAAAGAGGACATTTGCAAGCGGTTCATAGAATCTTGCATTACCTCAAAGCAACATCAGGAAAGGAAATTTTATTTAAAAAGAGAAAAGGATTGACTTTAGAAGCCTACACAAATGCAGATTATGCAGGATCCTAAACAAACAGGAGATCAACATTTGGCTATTGCACCTTTCTTGGAGGAGATTTGGTTACATGGAGAAGCAAGAACAAAATGTGGTTGCGAGATCCAGTGCTGAAGTTGAATTTAGATCAATGGCTCATGGAGTGTATGAACTTTTGTGGCTAAAATAATTTGGATGATCTCAGAATTAAAAGGAACTATGAAGTTGTATTGTGATAACAAGTCTGTTATAAATATTGCACATAATCCTGTTCAACGTGGCAGGACTAAGCACATTGAGATAGATAGATATTTCATAAAAGAGAAGTTGGATTGTGGCTTGATTAGCACCCCTTATATGCCATTAGATTGTCAGTTAGCCGATGTTTTAATAAAAGGACTACCTATAGCAAGATTTTAGGAACTCACAAGCAAGCTGGGAATGAAAGATATTTATTCACCAGCTTGAGTGGGTGTTAGAATTCCTAAAATCTCTCAACTTATTTATCCAGAATAGTGCTAATTCGGGTTTGATCTATTTGTTAATTGGTTGTTATTTTGTTCCTTATTTGTTGGGATTTGATCCTCTAAATATGGTCTTTTGCTATGTATTTGTACAGCTTTATGCGATTGTAAATGATGAGGACAGACAATTATCTTTTCCTTAGGTGGCACCGAAGAACATTACAGGGTATAGCAGTTTTTTTTGTACAGCGGTACATATTCCATTCAAATCCTAGATTTTAGGGGTGCTACTGAGCCACAGCCTCTTTCTAGCCCAGCTATTGCGGAATGTGCTTGATAAACAAATCGCTATCCCTACTTTCATTGTTATTTCCTTAATTTCTCATATACAAACTTACAATATTGCATCTATGTTATTACTATCACTTTATGATATTACATGTTTCTGTGAAAGCTTGTGGTAAGGGTACCAATAAAATAAATTGATATGCTTCAAGAAGGAAAATTATTCATATCGTAAATTGAATTTATAGAGAATATGTATGCTTAAACAGATACAAGTGTTAGTAGTAGTGTTGTATTTTAGTCCTTTTTTGGGGTCTTAAGCCCAGGAACAATTAATTATTTTTTAAGCTAATCATACATGTAGTTATTGCTAATATTTAGGAAGATGCATTATGGTGTATTATTTATTGATGATATAGTTGATTAATGAAAAAGATTAAACATAAATTGGATTTATGGAAGTCTTAGTGGATAAGGGCTTAAAAATCATAAGGACAAAAGTTGTTGGAATGCAATTTAAGTGAAAATAGGAACTCAATTGAAAATCACTGCTCTATATTGGATTGATGGACAAGAGGTATCTTAGAGATGATTTTTGTTGATTTAGAATCTATTGTACAAATAGTGGTGAAATAGATGAGGACACATATTATAAATGAAAGACTGGTTGGATGAAGTGGAGAGTTGTTTGTGGTATCGTGATAAATGAATACCATGGCAACCTAAAGGATAAATTTATATAATGGAAATAAGTTATAAAGTTGTAGGGTTTACTATGTTGGGCAATAAAGAGGATCCAAGAAAATATGTTGAAAATAGTAGAAATGAGAATGTTGTAATGGATATGTGGTAAAATTAGTAAAGCGAGAAATGATTGTAATAGAGGAGCTATAGGAGTTGTATCAATTAAGAAAAATGATGGAGAATCAATTAAGACAGTGACAATCAAGGTCGGTGGTATCGGTACCAGGACCCATGCTAGTTGCCTGACGGTGCAATACAATGTTGTGCCGATTCGCCACGTATCGAGAAAGGGGATACGTGGAGAGAAGGGAGGAGGGAGAAGAAAAGAGAGGAAGAGAGAGAGAAGGGGACTTAGAAGCCTAGTGTGTTGACTTCACTTAAAGAATGGCAAAAAAAATTTGGCTGAGTGAAATAGGGACTCTGCTTAGTGGGGCCTGCAGATGAACAGACAAAGAGAGGAGGGCTTTCGAGCCCCCTCTCTCTCCCTCTCCTGGCACCTCTCTTCCCCCCTCTCCCTCTCTCTCTTGCTCTCTTTGCTTCTCCCTTTCCCTTCACCAATTTTTGGCACTGATGGGAAGAATCATGTTGGTCCACCCTAAATCAGGCAATTTAGAACAAAATTTTATGTCTCAGTGGGATAGAGGATTTTCTGGTTGTCCCATCCTATTCCTATAAAAAAATGGGACCGAGACGGGTTAGGGACTTCGAAACTCATCCATACAGGGAGAGAAGAAAGAGGAAAGAAAAGCAAGGAAAGATGAAGAAAAAGAAATATTGAAAGGAAAAAAAGAAAGTGAACAAAGAAAGGAAGGAGAATAAAGAAAAAAAATAAAGTAAGAGGAAAGAAAGAAATAGAAGAGAAGAAGAAAGAAAAGAAAAGAAAAGAAAAGAAAAGGAAAGGAAA
>KE508430.1:35537-46737 GCA_000441515.1 Elaeis oleifera | reverse complement strand
ATTCAATAAGTCTATTTTTTGATAATTTTTTTGAAATTTTTCCAAACTTATCTGATGGCCAAACGAATGCCAAAACTTCCCTTATGTGCGCATGCATGGTGATCAGCACTTGCATGAAGAGGTGCGAGGATCACTTCTTTTCATGGATTTTTTTATCTCATTATTAGGTGATATGAGATCAAGATTAAATCTCCTATCCACATGAATTTTTGTGAATTTTTTTGATTTGAGAAAGGATGCAAAAATATCTCTTCTCTGGTCGTGCGTGTAGAAGAGGGTGCTAATCGACGTATCATTGATAAGAGTCCTTCTGCTTAAAGAAACTCTTATCTCTGATAATCAGATCAGATAAAACTTTTTTATGGGGCATGCCCCTCTCTTTTGACGTCCCTCTGGTGGCTATAAATTGATCGGGCATTGGGTGTCCGAGATATTTAGATCAGATTTCCAATTTCTCTCCGTTGCTCTCCTTTCTTTCTTACAACCTATCTTAGTTTTAGGACAAGACTTTGAAATTTAAGACAAAATCTTATCTGGTCCAAACAAGGGCTGTGAGGGTCATAAAGAAGGAGAATCAAAAGTCTAGAGGAGTATCTTAGAGGGTCGAGTCAGATTCTTGGAGAAACCTGACCGATACAGGGCTAGTCGAGTTCTAGGGGCTAGAACTCTTGAAGCAAGGAGAAGAAGGAGCGCTGTCTTTGATTCAATTTTCGTGTGGATCACTATTGAAGGACGAACATTTGGGCATCTTGTGAAAATTGAGATTAGCGCTACAGATATGCTTCTTATCCAAGTTTAATTTATTATACTTTGATTATTATAGTCAAAGATTTATGGGCATTAGGGTTTTCAATGCATCGGATGTTTCGAATGAAAATTTTAAACACCTAGTCCTTCCACTGCGTCATCGAAACCCAACAATCATCATATTTGGAAAGACCGATGGGAGACCCTCAGCGATCCCAACTGATCACGCCACTTAGCATCAGACCATGCCACTCCTGAAAGTGGCTAGCTGCACATCGGATAGGCTCCCATCAAATCATGTCATTCCTCGAAATGGCTGGCTGTATGCTGAATAAGGCCCATCAAATCATGCTACTCTTAAGGGTGGTCGTCTATGCATCGGATAAGCTCTAACATCGATCTATAAATAAAGATCGCCAGGGGACCCCCAAGGTAATATAACTCTCGCATGTGTTCTCTCTCATTTATTTCAGATCCTTGACTTGAGCATGGGAGGATCTTCGTCAGAGCCTTCTCTAGTCAGAGACTTATTTTACAAGCTTGGTTAACGTCACCCCATCGGATGCCACCGCACTCTATGCAACTCCTGCTTGAGTCAAAAATCTGCCGCAACATCTATAAATCAACGTCGATATGTATACGTATTTATATTTTTATATATGTGAGGATGTGTGCCTTTAATTAGATAGAGTTTTAGAATTTTGGGTGCAGATCTTTTCTAAATTCAAGCTTGATAGATTTTAGATTGAAATAATGTAAAGAAAAAATACAAAATACTCTCCCAATTTTATACTAATTTCACTTATATCTGCTCCATTTTAAAAGGTATCAACTTAGTCCTTCAAATTTTTAAAATATTTCAAAATGATCTTGTCGTTCTCCGACCAATAGATGACATTAGTCTATTGTTTCAGTTGACGAAAATGCCCTTTTCCTTGTTTAGCCTATTTTAACTTTAAAATTTGTGTAGATGGATGAACAATCCAAATAATCCACATGACCACTTTAAGATCCATCCAAGTGAATGAATATTCAGATCATTCATACATTGATTTAAGGTTTATGCAAGTAGATGAATAATTGGATTATCTATCATATAGATTTCAAAGTGCTCCAAACATCATGCTTTTTTGATCTTGATCTGGTGATTCTTCATAAGGGCTTCTTCTCTATGATCTCGAACCTCCCCTCGATCCCTCCATGCTCTCCTCCAATCCTTGTGCATCCGATCTTGCTCTATTTCTCCATAATCATAGCTATAGCGATTTGCATCACTTTCTCCCCCTTCATGCTCTTCCAGTCCCTCACTGCTTTAGTCGACCTCTGCTGCGGCAACTACTGCCTCTTCTATGACTTTGTCAGCCATGGCCCCCTTGCCCTCTTTGTTGGCCACCGCTACTCCAACAATGATCATTCCCTTGCCCACGGCCCTAGTCCTAGTTCTAATCGGTTTAGGGCTTCTGATTTGTCAAGATCTTGGTTTTAGGTTCTCCTCATTGAAATTTTTGGAGATCTCATCTCTCTCAATTTCGATTGATCTTGATTTTCAACTCTAGCTCATCGATATCTAGCATCAAAATTTTTGAGATCTCGTCTTCTATGATAACGAGGTTCAATCCCCGTTACTGTTCTTTCAAATGGTTGCTTTGAATCTGTATAAGTAGATTAATTTTTAGATCATCTATAATTATTTTGAGATCCGTACAAATAGATGAATAATTATGAATATCTATTTTGAGATTTATGTAAAACATGAATAATTTAAATCATGCAGTTGTTTTGAGGTTTGCTCAGATAAATGAATATTTTAGGTTATTTACTTGTCACTTTCAGAACTATACAGCTAGACAGATGATTCTGTTAACGCACTTGTTGCTTTGAGAATTGAGATCTGTACAGATTAATAAAATAAAAATTTAAAATATTTTGAGATCTGTGCGGTGGATGTTCTTGTGGTTTGCCCTGATTCGTCATGCAATAGGATACTTTTATAGTACGAAGGATTGTTTGATCATAAGATAATATACTTTCCGGACTTGTGGAGACGAGGGCGTTGTCCTTTTCCTCTTTTCTCCCTCCATTGCGGAAGAAACAGGGTATTTAAGGCTTCAGCTCGGGGTCGTGTCACCTGGTAGCTCTATTGCCCTTGCTGCATTATATCGTAGCAGGTGGGTGGAACATGAAACCACGCAAATTAACGGCTTCTAATTTCTTCTCTCTTCTTCTTATTCTTTTTTTCTTCTTTATATTATATAGAAGCAGAGAGTTGGAGTTGTTCTTCGAGTCCACCAGCAGAGGATTCCCGAGGCCATGGATCCTGAAGGCTACGGTGACCTCACTGGGAGTGACGATAACGAAGGAAGAAGGTGGCCTTGTTGAGGTCCCTCGTCGAGCGCCAAGACCCCGCTGCCAAGGTTCAACTTACCTCTGTCTCTCTCTGCGTGTGTCTCTTGGTTTTTTTTTTCCGTTTTGTTTTGTTTCTGTTGTCGATTTATTTCCTTTTTAATTGGTTTCGGTATTTTTTGACGCTAAGTTGGATTTGTTTTGTCAATTTATTCATATTTTTTCGGTTGTTCTTTGTTGATTAAACTAATCTTTTTGGTTGTTTTTCTGATGAATTTTATGTGGTGTTTTTGATGCTTTTGCGTTACTCTTGGGCAAGAAATAGAGAAAGATTCATTGGAGGAAAAAAAAAGGGAGAAAAGAGATGAACAGAGATGGAAGAAACCAAAACAGAAGGGGAAAGATTGGAATGGTGGAAGTAAATGGGAAGAGCACTAGTCAAAGAGAGATCTTTTCACATGTGGTTTGAAAGTCGCAACGAATACTCAAACTATCTCAATAGAAAAGTCCTCTGGCTCACTCATTCCTAATCTCCCACCTTGTGGACAAATCGGTCTCTATAACATGGCAGACGTGACTGCTTAAAGAAATGCTCAGTAGTAGTTTAATCGTTACCAATTTGATGGTGGACGTTGTGGAAAGGTGTCACTTTCGACACTGCACTTGGTGCAGTTTTCTCTTCTATTCCATGCCAATCTGTCACAGGGCGGTTGTCTATAAAATAGATCTTGTTAAATTAAGGTCATAGTCATAGGATGATTCTAATATATGATTCCACTATCTTGGATGACCCTCCACCTAAGGACTTTAAGTTTGTGGGAAAATAATTCATCTACTGTCACCAGATTTTACGAGACCCCCTATCGCAGAGCTATTTGGGTTTCTTATTTCTTAATGGGTTTGGTTGTTCTTTTACTTGATTATGTTTACATCATCTAACTGTTTTACGACCGGGAAGGAAAAAGAAGCATTGAGCTGTGTTTGTAGATTTCTGTACCATTTCTGACTTTTGTGTTGATTCTATTTTCATTCATGTATGTTTGTTTGACTTCTTTACGATACTTGTTCACTATTTTCTTCATTCAATTTGTCTCTTCCACAATTTCGTTAGTTGATTTGTCAAGCATGATATCATAATGCAACACTTTTCTAGATATCCCTTCTCATCTGTAGTTATTAGATTTCCAGTTAAGCCCACCCCCCTCCAGCCCTGCCTTCCCACACACCCTCCACCCAAAAGAAAGAAGACAGGAAAGTAACTCATTTTTTCTATCTAAGCATTTGTGTTTTCCTTAGATTGTTTCTTCTGGTGTTTAATTCCTATTCCGTTTTTCAAATTTTCAACAATTTGTAAAGTGCTTGGTCAATATTAAGAGAACTCTTTCTTAGACACAGTAAAAAATGTATTTGCTAATTACAGTGAGTAAAAGTTACCCTAGGGAAGAAGACTTATTCGGCATTGATGGTAGTCTTAACTACGTAATAGAATATATCTTGACAAAACACAGCTTTTTTTTTTTATTGTTGCCTTTTGCATTGCAAGTTGAGTTGTTCTTAACCATTCATTAATATTAAGGATACATTATCTGTTACAACCAGTTTTTCACAATGTTTTCCTGCAAATTTGTTTTTGTTTCTTAGGTTGGTCCCACCTTTCAATACAATTCAAGCTACCCTGTCTTATTACAATATTATCAGGCTTTGATTGCATCTGCTGTACTATCACAATCAGCTCTCTTCCCTTCATTATAGTTGGGGATTGCTTCATGATGTTTTATTTCTTTTTTCTGCGATTCAACTCCCCTATCTCTATTCCTTGATCTGTAATTATATTTTGCAAATTAAGGACAGTCCTAAAGAAAGCTAGTGTACCTAGATAGCAAATTAGTTTAGGACTTTGCCTATCATCAGCTGTATTCATGAGCTCACTTGGATTAGGAAACCAAGTTAATTATGTTTTTCCCTTGGTGGCATGCCTTTCTTCATGAGCTAACATCAGCACTCAGCACAAAGGAAATTGATTGATACTCATAATGTGGTACATGCATATTGATGATCACACAACTTTACTTTCAAATCTGAAATCAGCAAAGATCTCTTGCTGCTGATATCCTTGCACTCTTGATGCCAAGTGCTCAAAGTTGCATTGTCATTTAACTAATCTATTCCATTATGTACTATATTTAATTATTTTCTAATGGGAGACTTGTTCTTCTTGAATGACCTTTGGATATTAGATCTATCTATGTAGTTCAGATTTTGGGCACTTATGTGGATTGTGGTGCAACTTTCTGCTTTTGTTTCTTATCATTCTCATTTTCCTCCTTTATGGTTGAAAGTTCTCCTTTTTGACTTGGGGTGTTTCCCTTGGCACTTCTCATCTGTGATGAATTTTCTGGGTTTTAAACATGCAGGAGGTAGACAACCTGATGCTCAGAAGGTTTCTGCGTGCACGTGATCTAGATATCGAAAAGGCTTCTAGTATGTTCTGAAGTACCTCAAGTGGAGACGGGAAGCTGTCCCAAATGGTTTCATCTCAGAGGCAGAAGTCCAAAATGAGCTTATTCAGAAGAAGATTTTCATGCAAGGATTTGATAAGATGGGGCACCCTATATTAGTTGGCTTGGCTGCTAGACACTACCACTCCAAGCGAGATATGGATGAGTTTAAGCGTAAGTTGCTCTCAATAGATAGAGAAAAGATTATGAGGGAAAGCAATCTCACTTGTCACAAAAGTGTTCTTGCTTTAAGCGGTTAACTTTTAAGCATGAGCTGAAGCATAAAATGATTTACCATCACTTAGATGGCAGATTTTTGTGATTACAGGTTTCATGGTATATATTCTCGACAACCTATGTGCCAGGTACTTCATCTAGATCTCACAAACTGTGCAAGGACCCAAAGATAATATATGATTCTCTAATCAATTAAGGGAAAATTGTGCATGAGTTTGAGCTGGACATATTGAAGAATGAGATTTGACAAGGTTTGCCATCTCGGTACCGGATACCATATTAGTACCATCCTATTACAGTATCGGTATGCGGTTCCATATGGTATGGTAGTGTTAGTATGGAGTGGTATGCCATATCGGTATGGTATGGTATGGTATGCCTCCTATCGGATGGTATGGGGCAGTATGACAAATCTTAGGATTTGATTTATAGTATGATCCACAGAAAAAATAAGTAAACAAATAATTTTTTGTGAACATCAATGGAATGTATTATATTACAAAGTTTTCTAAAGAATCCATAGAAAATATACATAAATGTATATGGTGTTTAGATGCCACAGTTTTCATTTGATTTTGTAGCACAAATTGCAGAGTACCTAGCGGTCACGAGAAGTTCCTTGTCATTGTTGATCTTCAAGGGTGGGGATACTCAAACTGTGACACTCGGGCATATATTGCAGCTCTAAATATCATGCAGGTTTGTTTCATATGATCCTTAGCGATATAGTCTCTCTTGACATGTTTTTCTGCAAAATAAATTAGTGAAAGGATTCACAAGTTCTCCCAAATAACATACTATAACTAGTTAAGAGGAAGATAGTTCACTAAGATTGTATATAAATTGAGGAAACATACCACGGAACAAATTTAGTGATACTTTATATTGAGAACATATGCAAAGTACTCTCTTAAGAGGAGAGAGGGGCTGGTGGCATATAAACATTTTCATGAGAAGATATCTTAGTATATATCAATAAAATAAATCAGTCCTCTACTCATAAGAAACATAAATAAGAAAGAAACATTCAAGAGAGGAACCAAGGTTTATGCTCAATTGATACAGACTTGGATTAAGAGCATGCAAAAAAGCCTGAATATGCAGGGCTGTGAAGGGGAAGTCTAGGATTGCCCAAGAAGGTAAGTTTCTAGTTTGGGATTGTCCAAGAAGGTAAAGTTTTATATGTACCATGGCTTATTCAAGACATAAGCAGTTAACTCTATGAATGAATAATTTGAAGCAACATAATACTATTCTAAAGACATCAAAGACAGAGAAACAGAGACAGAATGACTAAGCTGAGGAAGAACCTTTGAAGTTACATGTGTAGAAAGCTCATCTATTGCATCAAGCATCAATGGACTGAGCTGTATAGAAGAATAAAATCATGCAAAAACAGCAAAATGGCATGACCAATTTTCAAATATAAAGAACTACTACTCTACTGGTTGGGGAAGGTTTTTTTTTTTTTTTTCTATTTTTTTTTGGTAAAGACTGTTGGGGAAGGATGTTTGTGACCAGATGATAACAAAGCTTGATATTTAGCATGAGCACAGAGCAGAACATATCTTTTTCTTCCACATTTTTTGGAAGTAAAAGTTGGAGCACGACCGATATAACTACCCATGCCAAGCTCTTGAGAAAGAATTCCCAAGGATTGAACCCTGAACCTCAAACAGTTGGAAGTGGTATGGCCCAAAATCCTGTTTCTTGCCAAAAAAATATAGGACGTGCTCGATGGGAAGGACAGAATGGATATGAATTAAGTAATTTATGACCAGATTAGAGAAGACCTTTATATTGTCATCATGGACAGCTTCAGCAAAAGCATGTCCCACTGGACATGTTCAGGCGATTATGAGACGTGCTTGATGTGTAGGGGAGAACATGAAATTGGCTCCAAGCCAAACAGAAAAAAGGATAAGGGAAGTGGAGGAAGAAGATATTAACCAGGCGTTCTGAATGACCAACAGACTAATCAAGCATTTATGGTACCCTGGAGATGATTTCCAATTGGAACCTTGTATCCTTGAGGACTGGGATAATCCAATTTTTGAGAGATTTTTCTTGTAAGCGTTTACCTCATAAAGGATGCAGGAAACCAATTTTCCAAGTGAAGTCTCATCAGATTCTCTCTTCATTCCAGTAGTAGAACTATTATAATTGTGAACTGAAAGAACTATAGAATTACAAAAAGAGGACACTGGAAGAGGTAAGTTTGCATTCAAGTAAGTTATTTCTGCATGCTATCTATGCACAGTCATCTCTATTAGCTCTTGTTTTTTAGGACAATCTATTTCAGATAGTATTTTAACAGGCCTGTGAACTTCATTTCTGAAAAAAAAAGGTAATTGTTTTAATCCATAATGCCTTTGTAAGAAAATTTGCTGTTATAGCAAATGACGGTGCAACTTTTTGTCCAAACAATGCAGAATAACTACCCAGAGAGGCTTGGCAAAGCGTTGTTAATCCATGTACCTTATATCTTCATGAAGGCATGGAAGATGATATGCCCATTTATTGACAAAACACCAAAAGAGGGTAATCTTCTTACAACCTCCATTTTGGCTTCTTATTTAAGCTTTTGTAGGAAAGGATTGTCACTTTTTGAGTAATCAATCTTGCTGCTTATTTGGAATGACACATACCACTGTCACTGAACACTCATTATGGTTTATAAACGATTGCTGGTAGTTGAGGCAACCTTATAAACGATTGCTTGTAGTTGAGGCAACCTTATGCACACTACTGACAGCTCAAGTAACAACAACTTTATGATGTTCAATTTCTTGGGAACCTTATAATACTATTTGTCTTGACCTCGTGCAGTTTGTCTTTGTTGAGGATAAGAACCTGAAAGCAACACTTCTGGAGGACATAGACGAGAGCCAACTCCCAGAGATATATGGCGGGAAGTTGCCATTGGTTCCATTGAAGACGCAGCAAAGTAGTCCATTTTAGCCAACTTGTTATTCTAATAGTTCTAATTACCAAGCGAAAAACAGATACTTTGGCGTAGGCAAAGCTTCCATAAAATATTCTGGCACAATATGCTCAGATTTTCTCCGACCATTCACAAGACAAGAAATAAAAGGAGGTAAGCATACAAAGAGGGATCATGCTGCCTCATTTCCCATCCTCTGAAACCTTTAAATGATTTTGGATGAAATTTAATCACCCCGTCGCTCTGTTTTATGATTTTATAACTTAAAAATAATGATAAATATTAAAAAACTATAATAATAATTTATTATACTATGCCACAAAATCTCAAGACTTGATTTTGAAAAAAATGAAGAAAAATGTATTTATTTTTGCCAAGCACCTTTGAGAGATACAATGGTATCAAAATTTCAAAAAGTTTAGTAAGTAGGCTTTTTCCTAAGCATGTTTAAAGTGGTTGATTAGGATGTATCAAAACCACGTCAGCCTGGCCATCTAGCTCAACTAGTGGGGTGTTTCGTTTGTGGAATAGATTGGAATGAGAATCACAATGGCCACATTTTCAAAGCATTTGATTTGTAATCTGAATCAGAATTAAAATTAGAATAAAAATTTGAATCTTTAGAGAAGAGTCGGATCAGATTTTCAAGAGATTGGGCTATTTCTATACCATCTTAGAATTGGAATCGGAATAGAACTTTCTCCAATCACATAGTAACGCTGCAAATGAATCGGGTCGACCAGTGATCCGATCTGATCTATTTTAAAGGATCTGTGAGATTGGATCAGGTTCTAAAATTGGATCTATTTCATTTTATAGGTCGAGTTTAGTTTATTAAATTCGGATATGATCCAATTCTCTTAGTTTTATAGGTTGATTGGGATCTCATGTTCAATAACCCACCCAAACGCAGTATAACGAGAACTGAACACTGTTACCATTTGGTTGTAGATCCATTTCCAAGGGACATGCCTCGTGGCATTATTCTTGTGGTTTGGGCTTGTATAGATGTTATGATTTTGTGTATCCTATCAACCTAAGGGGGAGGGTTCAGGAAGTGACTTGGAAGCCATGATGTAAAGGGTATGATTATACAGGAATTTTGAGCATCTTATATACATTCTTCACTATGTTTTTCCCAGCTTTGGAGGCATTGATGTGATGGAAATCAAAGAAGAACATTTCCATTTCGTTGTAAATCGAGGGTGAAGGAATGGATAATGTTTTAAGAGGGATATCATGGAACGAATGAACATAATTGTTGCAATGATGCGGATATGGTGGTAATGGGTGTGTATTGGTGTATGGTTAGAAAGAATCTTAAAATTTCTGATGGAAAGAAGTAAATGGGATTACATATCATTAACATGATTAAGAAATAGGTATAATTGTGTTTTGGGATTATAGACCTGGACCCAAATTGAACCTGACTCGGATCTGAATCTTGGGATTAGTGCTGGGTTATACATGGAACCGACCTGATGCCAATGATCTATTAGGACAAAATATTTATCCATAAACCTGATCTGATCTTCTTGGGTTAGATCTGAGTCCAATATTAGAATCCGATCAAGAAATCAGGTCAAATTAAGATCACTTATGATCCAGTCCAATCTGATCCATTTGCACTTATAATCCATAGTTTTTGTGATTCGTAGATTGGGATTGACCAATGCCAATGGGCTTTTAGATGAATAATCAAATGAGTGTATCCCAGGAAACATCTAGATCTTAAAATATTGCAACTAATTAACATTTCTCTTCATACAATTCCTTTCAATAACTAATTGGTCCGAGTAGCCTTGACAGAGGAGCGAGACTTTTAGGGTATCAACAAGGAAAAAAAATGCTAAACAATGCATGGATATAGCTATGTGTAACTTATGCACCAACATAACATCACAAAGTCTTTGCCTTTTAAATGAAAAGATTAAATAAATAATAATTTTGGGCTCTTTTTGGATCGATGATATCTGGCACCAAACATCAAAAACAAAAATGAGATGGCAATAGACTTATACCGTGAGAAAATTAAGTACAACTGTCACATCCTCAATCCGAGATTGTGAATCGAAGGTCATGGCAACCGTCGCATACTCATAGGAAACTCTTCCTATAAGCATGCAAGGCATCTTATCACGATACCAATACTTCACAGCGGAACAATTAGTCAATAATTTAAATCGAAAAGATAACAATCCAAATTTCAACTTTAATATCTCAATAACTTTCACAATATTCAATAAGCCTTACATTAAATTCAATAAGACTTTCAGTCTAAATAAAAGTATGAAGATTTTGCTTCTAATCACTCTTCCGTTCCTATCTTGTATCATCTTAATTTCTCAACATCTGTAAAAACAGTAAAATATGAGGTAATGAGCTAGACAGCCCAGTAAGCAATGATTACTTTCAACAGATTTCATCAAGC
>KE508430.1:1461-12278 GCA_000441515.1 Elaeis oleifera | reverse complement strand
TCATCTGATCAGTCAAAAGTCTCTTTGTGTGTGACCGCATAGGTTCTATTCTGTCTGATAGTGAGATATATTGTGATCTCTATCACAATATCATTGAAACTCTTTTTAATGGATTGGAACCATTTCAACTATGCCCATCAAGGATCATCGATCATCAAGATGATGCTCGTGAGTCTCACGATCCACCAGTGACATCTAGCTCTATGAGTGGCAACCCAGTAGAATAAAAGATGATAAACCTCTAGATGCTGTTAACATATGATACAGTTCTTCTATCGTGAGTCCCGACCAGATGGCAGGTCATGGATGAATCATCAAACCTCATCATCGATCATATGATAGATTCAATCAGCTCGAGTCCATTGTATGATTCTCATGAAAACTCTTTTCCGTCAATCACACTGCTATGGCTATAGACTTAAGGACTCAACTTCTTAAATCTCATAGGACTACTCCCTTCTGCTAGAGTCAATAGATTCTATCTGGGTGTACATCCTAATCTTATAGTGGACCAACTGTCGTCAACATCTACTATAAAGACTCATTGAGTCAATATTTATGTGTAGTCAAACTCTAGCAGCCACACTGCGAGTAGATGTAGCACCGCAGGTCGAAAGACCAATCATACAACTACAGCATCGAGAAAATCACTAACAAGTGAGCAGATATGTATGTGACTTTTCATGTTGGTCATGCTCAGTGCTAGTTATTCTCTAACAATCACCTGCACTCTTATTTCAATGTCACTACATCGTAGACTCGAGACTCATCTGCTCAAAGGAAGCGATCCGTGCACTGGTCTATCTAGATCAATCACCATCCCCATGATGATCCTATGACTAGGAGTAATTTAGAAATTAACCATCAATAACACATGTCTCAAATTCTCAACTCTTTGAGAATATGTGTCATCATCTTGTTAATCCTTTGGATGATTCATGGACACATAAAATATGAATGGTAATATAAATACCTATAAAGTATAAAACATATCCTAAAAATATGATATGTGTCGGTCAAGATTGGCTTCTGGGCATACATCCAATACTGTCACAGTATGGATATGTGTTTCTCATAAAATACAAGTTTGAAGTCTTTGAAAGGTTCAGAGAATTCAGACATGAAGTAGAAAGGTAAACAGATAAACTCATAAAAGTCCTATAATCTGATCGAGGAGGAGAATATCTGAGTGTTGAATTTTTGAGATATCTTAAGAAAAATGGTATAGTCTCTCAATGGACTCCTCCCGACATGCCTCAACTCAATGGGGTATCCGAAAGGAGAAATAAGACCCTATTGGATATGGTCCAATCCATGATGAGCTTCACTGATTTACCCATATATCTTTACGAACATGCCTTACCGTGATGCATATTTTAAATAGGATTCCTTCTAAATCTATTCCTACCACACCATATAAGATATGGTATGGTAAGAAGCCAAGTTTGAGTTACCTTAACATTTAGAGATGTCCAGCCTATGTTAAGAAATAGAAAGCTGACAAGTTAGAGGATAGATCAGTTGTAGCTCGATTTATAGGATATCCCAAGAAATTCATTGGGTACTACTTTACTTTTACATGATCATAATGTGATTGTGAGTCGTAATGCCACATTCTGAGAAAAATAGTTCATCCAGGACGGTGGTAGTGGGAGGTTAATTGAGCTTGACGAGAATGTCTCTCAAGAGCAACGAGCTATAGATCCTCAAGAACCCATCCATGATGAGTAGTAGTTAATGTTTCACCTCCACCTCATAGATCAAGTAGAATCTCCCATCTTCTTGAAAGATACATAGGTGTGCTGAAAGAGGATATAGAAGAAGAATTTCTTATGGGAGATGAGGATCATGGTGATAATCCTAGTATTTTTGATAAGGTGATGTCTGACATCGATTTTAAAAAATAGTTAGATACAATGAAATAAAAAATTGACTCGATATAATAGAATCAAAAATTGACTCAATGCACTTGAACCAAGTATGGACCTTAGTGGATCCACCAGAGAGAATTATTCTCATTGGATGTAAATGGATCTACAAAAAAAATAGATGTCGATGGTAAGGTAGAGACCTATAAGGTAAGGCTGGTGGCGAAGGGTTGTAGTCAGTGCGAAGGTATTGACTATCATGACACTTTTTCATCTGTAACCATGCTGAACTCCATCTACACATTGCTTGCTGTTGTAGCCTATCATGATTTTGAAATCTGACAGATGGATATGAAAACTGCTTTTCTAAATGAACATCTTGAGAAAAATATCTATATGGAGCAGCCTCTGGATTTCACATTCGATGATAGTAATCATCGAGTCTGCAAGCTGCAAAGATCTATCTATAGACTAAAATAGACTTCTCAGAGCTGGAATCTTCATTTCAATGATGCGATCAAATCATTTGGTTTCACAAAAATGAAAAAAATACTTATGTTTACAAAAGATCAATGGGAGCATGCTTGTCTTTCTCGTATTGTACGTCAATGACATCCTCCTTATTGAGAATGATATTCCTATGCTGACTTCAATTAAAGCTTGTTTGTTTAAGAAATTCTCCATGAAAGACCTACAGAAAATATTCTATATCTTTGGGATAAAGGTCTATAGAGATAGATCTAAAAGCATGCTTGGCCTGTCACAAAAGCTGTACATAAAGAAGGTGCTAAAGCGGTTCAGCATGAAAAACTCTAAAAGGGGTTTGCTACCTCTTAGGTATGATATTCGACTCTCCAAGATGATGTATCCTAACACTTCTAAGAAGATCGAATGTATGAGTAGGATCCCTTATGCTTCGGTAATTGGGAGCCTCATGCATGTCATGCTATGTACTCGACCTGATATTGCTCTTACTGTGAGTGTCACGAGAAGGTATCAGTCGGATCCAAATAAGGAGTACTGATAGCTATGAAGAATATCCTTAAGTACTTGCAAAGGACTAAAGATTTGTTCTTGATCTTTGGAGGAGCACCTGAATTATGGATTGAGGGTTATACAGATTCAGACTTCATGTCAGATGCTGATGATAGAAAGTCTATATCGGGATATGTATTCATATGCAATGGTGGTGCAGTCAGCTGGAAGTATTCTAAGCAGAGTATCATCGCAGATTCGACCATAGAGACTGAGTATGTAGCTGCTTCGGATGCTGCAAAAGAAGGCTTCTGGTTCAAAAAATTTATCACAGAACTTGGTAAAATGATATTGGATGCCATACCACTGTACTACAATAATAATGGAGCCATAGCACTTGCTAAGGAGTCTCGATCTCATCAAAAATCAAAGTATATTGAATAGCGGTTTCATATCATATGTGACTACCTTGAGAAGCAATATGTCAAGGTACGAAGAGTAGACTCCACGGATAACATAGTAGATCTACTAACGAAGTAGTTGAGCCAACCCAAAATAGAAGCTCATCTTGAGAAGATAGAGCTTAGATTAATGACCAATTAGTTTAGTCTAAGTAGAAGATTGTTAGATATATGTCCTAGAAGTCAATTATTGACTGATATATTTTTTATTCTACGACACAAATTTATACTCAAACTATTGATTTAATCAATAAGGATCAGTTTTCTTTTTCATTCAAGTGTTATGTGCCCTTGAATTATCCTTAAAATTGATGTTACGATACATATTTTTAAATATTGAGAATTAGAGGTATGTATGATTGATTCCTAAATTACTTTCGGTTATAGGATAGTCATGGGGATGGTGATCTATCCAAATAGACCGACGCATGATTTATTTTTTCAGAATAAATGAGTCTCTAATCTATGGTGAAGAGACACTAAGCAAAAAATATGGATAGTTGTTAGAGAACAACTAGTACTGAGCGTGACCATATGGGAGATTACATAAATTTCTATTCGATCATCAGTGATCATCTCGATGCTGTAGTTGTGTGATCAATCTTTTGACCTACGGTGTCACAGTTGCTCATAGTAAGACTGCTAAAGTTTGACTATACATAAATATTAACTTAATTATGAGTTTTTATAGTAGATGTTGGCTTCAGTTGGTTGAGCTGTGCGAGCAACGTATGTATCTAGATATGATCTATCGATCTTGATAGAGAGAAATAGTCCTATGAGATTTGAGAAGTTGAGTCCACAAATCTATGACCATAGTAGTGTGATTAATAAAAAAAAATTATTAAAATTACTATTAGACTTGAGCTGACCACATTTATTATATGACTGATGTTGAGGTTGACGATTTATCCATGACCTGCCATCTAGTTGGAATTCATGATAGAAGAACTGTATCATACATTAACTATACCTAGAGATTCTATTTCGGTTCTGCTGAATTGTCACTACATATTGCTAGATGTCACTGATAGATTGTGAGAGCTCAATAGAATCATTTTAGATCAATGATCCTTATAGAGTTAGAGTGAAACTGTTCTGACCCACTGAAAGGAATTTCAGTGATACCTATGATAGAGATCATGGTATTTCTCACTATCAGATAGAATTGAACCTATGGGGTCATACATAAAGAGAGAAGATCTGAATTGATTATAATTGAGCTTATAAAGCATCAATTCATATGGATTTAAAGAAATCTAATTGGGTTCATGTTAACCTTGCTAATACCTAGGTGAACCCAACTTCTCTTGTGGTTGGTTTACTTATATGATGAGTTTTAACCAATTTCTATATTTGATTTGAACCTAATTAAATTTTATTCAATAAGATCCAATTATTAGATAATTAATTTATGATTTGGATTAAATCAAGAAAGAGTTTCTTGGTTAAGAACCCTTGAAGAGAATTTATAGAATCATATGGGCTGATTTATGCATTTAATAGGATCCCATATGATGGGATGCCTAGAGTAGAGTATGATTTTGGGTGTGTAATGGGTGGCCTCCCATTTATTTGATCCAACTACATTATGGCTAGAAATTCTAATATGATTAGAATGAAGGATCCTAATTTGATTAGGACATCCTTAAGTTGTCTATATAAAGGACCCTAGCCCTTTAGTTGTGGAATAACCTCTCCTCCTCCCTCCTTGCAGCCACCTTCACTGGGCCCACACCTTCCTCCTCTTCCTCTCTCTAGCCCATGCCTCTTCTCTCCCTTGGCATCCTCCCTTGGAGCCAAAAAGAGGGTGGGCGGCACATCAAGGGAGTGGTGTCAATTAGTTGGCACCACTTGTTTGGTTCTTGTACTCTTTACTTTCAAGTTTGTTGAGAGTTAGTTCTAACCAATTATTGATTGTTGTTCTTTTTGATTAGTTGAAGGATCAAGAAAGGATTCTTGGTTTCTTCAAGAATTAGGAAAGAAAGATCAAAAGGGTTCAAAATTAAAAGCCTCTCCAGTTTTGGTTCAAGCCTATTTAGGCTTTGGTTCAGGCAAGCAAGATCCAAGAGAAAATAATTCAGGTTGGCCCTGTAGATACTTGTAGAGGCAGGATGCTTGTGCTGCTGATTTAGATCCTATCCGGACCCAGATCTAGAGATTGAATCAGATTCAACCCCTGTTACAGGTTTGAAGTAAAGAAAAGTGATTCAGATATGTGAATTGATTACAGACTTTCGTTTGTTCTTCCTAAATCAATATATGTTAATTTCAGTATATGAACTAGATCCATCGGTGCTTTATATGATGAATGCATGCTTAGATTACAAGTATTTTAATCTGATTTTCTGCTATATTTTGGATTTAAAAAATTTGAAATCCACATGCACTTGTGTCTATAAAAAATTCAACATCATATGCTCTAATACCACTATTAAAAATAGGCTGACTTGCATGATTAGATCTATATGATTACGGTAACCACAGTAGAAGTAGATTTAAATTTTTAATCTGATCTAAGCATGCTGATTCTAAATCATAATCACCTCTAGGATCGTCTAACATGCATAAACAAATTTATGAATATAGATTTGAAATCATAAATAGCAAGAAAATGGTATACCTGATTGCTTTCCCTCCTCTTTCTTGGATCGGATCCTGCAAATGTCTGAAATTGTTGTCATATCCACGCAAGCATCTGGCCTCTATTGGTATCCATATAGAGATGTTTCGATCAGAACTCTGAAACCTTCGAGGTGCTAGCTCTCTTGCAAGCTTCATATTTTGACTTGAATCAAGCCACTTTACTTGATATCATTTGAAGCAGTCCTATATATGATCCTGAGGATTGATCCTAACTACCAAAAAAATTAAAAATCTTTCTTGATTTTCTTTCTCTCTCTCTAAGGCTCTCTCTCAGATTTCTATATGATGGCATGGAAGAGAAGGGATAAGAGGTGGTTGGCATAGAGAAGGAAAGGGCGGAAGGTTGTTAGCGCACAAAAACACACGATGATTTTTCTCACGCCAAAACCCATCCCCTTTTATAATTTTGTCACACAAATTATCTTCTTTTCTATGCCAACATCTGATAAAATCTAATTTGAATCAAATTCAAATCATTCCTTATCAAGAAGAGTCCCAACAAACCAAGAAAGTGGGCTAGCACCTCATCCCAACCTTCCTACTGTTAGAAAATATGTCCTAAAGCTAATCATTTGGATGATTGTGCTCTTTGTAATTTGTATATGAATTATGAATGAATAAAATTATTTTATATTTCATTACAAGGTGTACATCTTTTTATTAGAATTCTAATGTTATGATGAAGTCCTTACATGAAATTATTCTCTCTGAAAAGCATTATCCGATAACTTCATAAGAAAGAGAGTGATGAGTAGAATCTCATATGCTTTGACAGTGGGATATATCATGTACACCATAACATGTATCGGATCAGATGCGGTATACTCACTAAGGGTAGTAAGTATGTATCAGTCTGATCTAGATGAGAACTATTAGAAGGTTGTAAAGATAATCCTTAAGTATTTGAGAAATACTAAAGATCAATGGCTTATCTATGGAGACGCAGACTTGAAACTTATGGGATATACTGATTCTAGCTTTCAATCAAATTATGATAATACCAAGAGCATGTCAGGTTATGTATTTATCATGAATGGAGGAGCGATCTGCTGGAAAAGTTTCAAGCAGCACACCACGTAGCCAATTTAGTATGCGAGACGGAATACATTGTGGCATCCGATGCTACCAAAGAAGCGGTCTGATTGTGAAAGTTTATCAACAAGCTTGGAGTGGCATCCTTCATTGATGGTTCTATTCTACTATACGGCGATAGCACTAGAGCCATAGCTCAAGCGAAAGAATCAAAGTCCTACCAAATAACCAAGCATATTCTGCATCACTATCACCTTATCTGGAAGATCGTGGATTGAGGTGACGTCGATCTTCAGAAGATCGATAGAAAGAAAAATTTGACCAACCCATTTACTAAAGCCCTCAAAGTCAAAGAGTTTGACGAATACAAATGGAAGATGAGTATTAGATACTATACCGATTGGCTTTAGTTCAAGTGAAAGTTGTTAGGAGATGTATCTTAAAATCAATCATTTGGATGATTGTGCTCTTTGTAATTTATATATAAATTATGAATGAATAAAAATTATTTTGATATTTTGATCACAAGATGTACATCTTCCTTATTAGAATTCTAATATTGTGATGAAGTCCTTAAAACTATAAAGTAATCAATAAAAGAAGATTTATCAAATAGTTCTTAAATAAATTCATGACCAAATGATACATCATTAAAAGATAATGACGTTTATCGAGTGTAGGTCATTGTATGCTATATAGGTTGGTTGTCCTCATCACTAAAGAGTGTGGAGACATTAGTATGGCATACAGATGAGATATAGGAGTACATCATCATTAAACAAGTGAATCACTTGCTGAGCGCTTTATTGTTAAGAGCAGCTCGTGAAGCGTATGGGCATTAGTGTCCCTCAGACGTGAGATCATTATAGTAACTTACAAATAACTCACTGTACTTTGATGTCGGACTATCTATATTTCTAATGCAGTGATGAAAGGCTACTAGGTACAGTCAAGTTCTTACAAAATCTGTGCATGGAACAAGATGAGATTGACCCCTCTAGATTACAAGAGTTAATGCATCACTATATTTTAATTTAATAAAATTTGAGCTCGAATAATCTATGTGATGAATGTGAACGATTGAAATACAATATGGCTGACTCATCCAAGGTTAACAGTTAAATCTTAGGTCATCTTTGAGCATTCGAGGTCAAAGGGATGAATTATGCAGTAACCATATGCATAGGTTCTTGAATATTATCTTGTAAATATTTGACCTATTCAGACATCAAGAATCATTGCTAGATGATAACTTCGATTAGTATAAAAAGTTGTTCCTGTGCTACTGACTTAGTATTCGAACCTATGGAGTCACGCACAAAGTCGAGCAACGTAGAAAAGAATTAATCTAAGTCTATGAGTTCAATTTAGAAGTACTTGACTTGATTGAATGAATAGATTAGCTTAATTAAAATTAAGTTAAAGATCATACAGGATTAAACAATTGACTATGTCTAGCTAGCACTGGATATGAGGTTCAAGTTTAATTTCGGGATAATGATGATCTGATCAGTGATCCAAAAGATTTATGAGAGATTGAATTCAAGAACTAATTAATTTTAGATTAGATATGATTTAATTAGATTTGAATTGTATTAAAATTTAAGTTAGACTTAGATTAGAATCCTAATTAGATTAGGATTGACAGGCTCTTCGAATCTAGTTCTAATCGGATCCGAATCAAGTCGAATCTGAAGCAATTTGGTTAAGAACCAAAGAGTCCTAAATACCTGAGACTCTCTCTTATAGGAGCCGTTCAAGAAGAGGAGAAGCACTAAATAACTTCCACCTCTTATTTTGCATGTGTGAAGTTTGTTCGCATGAGCATGTGGCGCTATCCTTTCTTTCTTTCGGTCCCCTAGTTGGACAAGGTTTTGAGTCCTAAACCAATTAGGAATTTTGATCAAATATGGGTGCTTCAACTATTTAAGGAGGGAACTCAACCAACTAGTGAAAAGTGAAACCTTTTGTGCGACATAAAGGAAAGACCATCGTGAGAAAATTAAAAGGAGCGGATGTTGATTTATTTTTGGCGTGAAGACCCCTTAGGCATCTTTCTTCTGGGCGTGAAGGTTTTTGTCCAAGTTTCCTTTAGTTGTGACATAAGATCTCATCCTCTTCTTGCTGTCCTTCTAAAGGTGCAATACTTCGAGATCATCCCTCTTCCCTACGGAGCTTGACGTGCGCACGAAGTAGAGGATCTGTACGTTCAGACCTCGCGAGGCATCGGATTTGAGTTTTCTTGAAGATTTTAATCCCTATTTTATTGCATAATAGGTAAAGAATAAAATTAAATTAGCTTATTATAGAAAATTTTTTGAATGCACCCTAGTGATCTGATCAGATCGAACAAATTTTTTTTAACTAGTATCAGAGTTAGGCTAATACATGGATGCATAAATAATTTTTTTAATATATTTGCATATTATATGTAATCAAATTTTTTATGATAGATAATAAATCTGATTTAGACCTATTTAAATAAATTATTTGACCTGATTTTGATCAAATTTTAAGAACCTAATCAATGGTTGATTATAATTTGTTATAGGTCTGTTATAACAGAATTTTCTTGATATAGATTTTTGATGAAATAATAATCAAATTAAAATCTATTTTAATAATTTTTTATGATATTATTTCAGATTGAAAGTTAGACTTAATCAAGATCTAAATTGAATCTATTTTGATAAATTTTTAGATCTGATTTTAAGTAAAATTCTGTACAACATCAAATTAGGTCTAACTAGAATTTTATTTTCATATGTTCATGTATATATTTAAATTATTTTCTATGTAATTTTAGATCTAAAATAAATATTTTATATTATGTATAAAAATAGATTCAGATATAAAATTTATCAAAATTTATCTAAAACATCATATGATGATGTGATCTAATTAGATTAGATACTTAATATGCATGATATGATCATGTTCATAAAAAATGCACGCCTGATTTTTGTTCATTGCATGGGTAGATGCAATCAAGTTTTAGAAATTAGATTTCTAATCTTAGTAGTGTAGTACTCGAATTAAGATGATCACCAAGCCATCCGGCCATAAGAGGAAGCAGAGATTGAGTCTTTCTCTTGTCCATTCGACTGGTTCTCTTATGACGTGTAGGGGTGCCACTATGATCAAGTCTCATAAAGAAGAACAGTGAAAAAATTTAAATTATTTAATCATAAATATATTTAGATTAGATCTAAAATGATTTATGATTAATTATAATTTAATAAATAAATTCAGATATAAAATTATTTATGATCCAAATTATAGGTTGTATATGATGTAATCGGTAGTGATCTAAAAGTGGTCATGATACTGTGATGTATATATAATATTTAGATCAGATTTATGCATATTTAATTATTAAATATAGATCTAAACATTAGATTTTAGGATCTAAAAGTTGCATGACATATGATGTATGCTTCACTTGAAACCTCAGTAAATAGTTTATAGACTAAAACACACATTTTAAATACTTAATTTGAAATTAAGTTGAAAAGATCTAGATTTGAAATTAAAGGTGTTAAGACACCTCACAAATCGATGGACAATGGGTTTGCACGAATCAAATCTTCTAACTAGGTTAGACCTAGGATTAGAAATAAATATAGACTAATTAGAAAATTAATTAAATCTAATCAAGAGTTGAATTAGATTAGATCAAATTTTTTTAGATCAACCTCATGTTGGAAATATATCTCAAAAGCCAATCGTCAGTCTGTTGACGATTGAGCAACCTTGTATTGTAATTGATTTATTAATAATAAATATATTTTGATATTTCATCATAAGTTTCATCTTCTAATGAACTTCGTTGTTG
>KE508428.1:39560-51793 GCA_000441515.1 Elaeis oleifera | reverse complement strand
TTGAGGTCGAACCTCTAGCACAAATCATGAAAAAAAGGTCCTAGACTTCATTTGGAAGTCCATTATATTCTAGTTTAGTTTGCCACGAACCATCATCACTGACAATGGGTGACGGCTCGATAAACCAAAATTCAGAGAGTTTTGTTCGAAACTTCACATCGACCACAAGCTCACTTTGGTTGGCCACCCATAATCTAATGGAGAACCTAAGGTGATAAATTACATGATCCTATTAGGGTTAAAGTCAAGGCTCGGCCATGCCAAAGGACTGGGTCGAGGAACTCTACAGCATACTTTGGGCTTATTGAATGACTCCTCGAACTCCCATCAGAGAGACATCCTTCAGTCTCATTTTTATGCTGAAGCAGTCATCCCTATTGAGATCAGAATGCTAATAACTAGGATAGAACATTACAATGAGCAAGAGAATCGAAATTGACTTTGAATGAGCTTGAATTTGCTGGAAGAAGCCAGAGAATGAGCTTGGATCAAGATAGCAGTACCAATAATGGGTAGCCTACTACTACAATGTGCAGGCCAAATCAAAAATATTCTAACTAGATGACCTCATCCTCCATCAAGCTGAGGTGCTTAAACCTATATATGGAGAAGGGCAAATTAGCCTCGAACTGAGAAGGGCCCTATAAAATCGCTGAAGTCATCAAACTAGGGGCTTATAAAATTGAAGACCTTAACAGAACCCCCATTCCTTAGATATGGAACATCGAGAATTTAAAATATATTATCAGTAAGTTGTATATCCATTTATTAAATCAATGAAGATGTCCTCTTCAAGTTTTGATACAGGTTCCTTATTAAAGTGACTAATAAAAAACCACTAAAGCTAGCTGTAGTCGATACTAATGAAAGCATCAGAAACATCTGAAGACATCCAAAGCATAAGCTCGAGACAATTGAGCCAAGCCTCGACCATCAGAAAAGATGATCGAATAAGATCCAGTCTGGGATATCTAGGCCTTGGTTTGGATCCTGACAACTAAGTCAGAAAGCACCAACCTCATGGACATATCTTAGCTACGGCTAAGATGTCCCAATAAATGATCGGCAAAAAATTAATTACAGAGAGATATCCTGGCCCAAGTTAGGATCTTCATAAATTTTCATCGGATCTTCCTGACCACACCATGTTTGATTGGATGAAGATGTCGCTACTAACTTGGCAAAATTTATCATCAAGAATCAATGTCGAATTGACTTCGGATGGTATGGCTTCAAAAATGAGTTCGAGCCGACAACTTCTACTTCGCAACCTGCTCAGTTAACTGATCGAGCTGGTAGACCTCTGGTCAGAGAGATATATGACCTTAAAGACTTAAAGTGAGCCAACAAGGAAACATGTTGGAATATAATGAAGAGAGATGTATTTCATTACTTCAAAAAGTTCATTACAAGATGAAAGAAAAGCAAAGTATAAGGATTAGGCCACATCCTTGGTAGTGGGCTTGGCAGCATCCTTGGCTCCATCCTTAGCAGTCTCCTTTATAGCAAGCTCAGTGACAACCTTGATAGTAGGCTTGAAAGCTGGAGCCTCATTAGCTAGGGCAAGTAGCATGATGGGTTCTCCTCGGCCTCTTCGTCACTATCCTCAAGTTGGAGATGGCTGAGGTCAACTCCTAAAAGTAGTCGAGTAACTCGCACCTTGCAAGTCTCGAACCCATACTCATACACCATCGAGGAGCCTTCAGCGACCTCAGCCTCAAAGTCCTTAGAGGCCCTGAGCTTCACTTTGGCAATCACCTTTGACTTATCTACCTTGGCCTGAGCCTCGATCAGCTTCTCTATCTCGTCGAGCTCTAGCACCTCCTCAATCTCGACCACCTTCCACCGATGCATCTCATTGGCCCCATGCTCGATGGCGATGAAGTCCTTTAGGTCTTTGATCCTCTCCCAAGCTATCAGGAGCTCAAACCTCACTTGAAAAGCTTCATCCTCTTCCTTGCCTCTTTGATGGCCTTCCTCGCTTCCTCGGTGGCCTTTGTTCGGGCCTCAAAGATCGAAGCTTCTCCTCAAGTGAGGGCTTAACTCGGTTGAATCTAATGAGGCCCTCACTGAGGATGGTAACACCATGTGCTAATTGGACATAAGAAAAATAAGTTAGAGACTTTGGTCAAACATGAGTAGAAAAGCAAATAGAAGGAGAAACTTATCCCAAGGAGACCTACATAGAAGGCACCCACCACCTCATCCAACAGACGAGCTCTCTTCTCTGACCAGTCTGCTGAAAGCAGTACCATCTTCATCAGCTCTCAGACAAGCTGATGACCTCAAAGCATGGAGTCGCTGCTCCGCACCCTCTTCACTAGAGTGATGAATCCCTCCTTGATCTTGGATGAGAAGGGACCCATGTCGGATCTCGTCAACTGGGATGGTGCCACGGGAGAGAGGGGCAGTGATGCTAGATGAGGCAAAAAATGAGTTTGCCTAGTAAAAGAAGATGGAGCTTGGACCGACTTCAGAGTAGTCAACGGAGTCGATCATTGTGGCATGATAGTGATAGGCTTGTCATCGATCTCCAATAGATCAACACTTGACATTCCCATGGATGGTGCTAGGACTAGAGGATTCCTTGGTTGGGACTTCTTCGGCTTCATCGATGATGGCTCCTCCTCAGAGGAGCCTGACTTTCTCTTCAGTGCTGAGTTAATTGATTCGAGAGTTAGCCTCATCGCTACAAAATTGAGGAAAGAAGGTTATATTGAGAATTGTATTCCAAAGTCAATCATCAGTCTATTGATGGTTGAGCTCATTATGTAAATGTATATGAATTAATAAATTAATAAATTATTATTTGGCTTTTTCATCACAAAGTAGTGTATATCTTCTTAATAAACTCTATTGTTGTAATGAAGTCCTTAGGACTATCCTGATCGATAAAAGAGGATTTATCATGTAGTCCTTAAAACTAGTTCATGACCAAATGATATGCTATTACTAGGACGATAGCGATTATCGAGTATAGGTTGTTGTGCATTGTATGCATTGGTTGTTCTCATAACCAAGAGGTGTGGAGACATTGGTATGGCATACAAGTAAGATGTAAGAGTATATTTCATTGAACGTGACTAATTACGGAACACTGCTATCAAGAGTAGCTCACAAAAGATATGAATATAAGTGTCCCTCCGATCTGAGATCACCACAGTGACTTACAAGTAACTCACTGTACTTTGATGTCGGATTATCTAAATTTTAATTCAGTGACGAATGATTTTTGGGTATAGTCAAGTACTTGTGGTAGTCGGTGTGTGAGTCAAGATGGGATTGATCTCTCTGAATAAGTAAGAGTGAATGCATCAGTGTACTTTAATTTAGTAAAATCTTGATCAGAATAATCTATGTGATAGATTTGAAAGGTTGAAATATAACATGGTTGACTAGTCCAAGATTGATAGTTAAATCCTAGATCACCTTGAGCATTAGGGTCAAAGGGATTAATTATGTGGTAAACATACGTCAATAGGTTCTTGAATATTGCTTTGCAATTCTTCGGTCTTTCTGGACATCAAATCCCATTGCTAGATGGTCACATCAATTAGTTCAGAAAGTTATTTCTGTGCTACTGACTTAGGTTCGAATCTATGAGTTCACATTCAAAAGAAGTTACTGACTAATCATATGGCTGATCAATGATTGAGAATCGTTTAATGATCTAATTGTCAATTCAATTGATAATTAGCCTTGTGCAAAAATTATAGTAAATTAATTTGCTAAGGGTTAGTGAGTTATAGGAGGATTCATTAATAATTAATTTATTGATTAGCTCAATTGGATTAAGCTATATAAATTAGTTTAGAATAAATTAGATAAGATTTAATTTGGTTTGTTCCGGTTAGATTATGAGATGACCTAATAGTCTAGGATGAATGATTCCTGATTCGATCAAAAATTGAGCTTGATTAAATTCTAATTTGATTAGAATTTAATCATGCTTTGGATCTGATTGAATTAGATTCAGATTGATCTAATTGGTTTAACCTAATTTGATTGGGTTGGAGACTTATTGGATAAAATCCTAGAGTCCGAATTAGCTTGGACTCTCCCTCACCCTAGCCGACCACCGTGTGCTACCACACCTTATTCCCAACACCAAGATGAGATTGGCATGTTGAATCTCAACCTTAGGAAGCTTTGTCGCCCACTCTTAATAGGATCAAGAGTTTGGATCAATTGGTTGATCAAATCAAATTCAAATCTGATTTGAATTCGAGTAAAGATAGAAAATCTGTTCTCATCCAAACTCCTCCATACTTCATCTATATAAACCCTCAATTTTTGTGAGACAAACATCATAGAGAAAAGATAAGATCATCAGAGGTGTGGGCTATGGTTTTGGGATATGAGGATTTGGATAGGGCGGCCATCCTTGGCATGTGAGCATAGAAGAGAAGTTCCTCCTCTTTGGTGAGCGACCTAGAAATCTATTCTAGGGTTTTGGGAGAGAAAAACATAAAAGAGAAAGAGTTCTTCTCTTCTTCTTCCAGCGCCACAAGTCCTTCTTGCTCTTCTTCAGATCCGAAGGAGTTTGAGACATTGGAAGATGAAAGATAGATCAGCCATCTAGAGGTTTCTGCATGAGTTAGCACTCCCGTAGAAGCTGATCAGCACAGTGCTTCGAGTGGATCACCTGTAGAGACCAAACACCTTGTGCGGCAACGAGCAACCAACAAGACCTTGATTATCAGACGTGGAGATCTTCTACCCGCACAAAGGTATTAAGTTTTGAACTCATATATTATATACATAGGATGTGTATTGTAGATTAGATCTACAGTTGTGTTCATGATGTGATCATGCATGCTGTTTTCCTTTTCAGATTATATACATGCATCATATCATATTATAGATCCTAAGGTAGGTGTTAAGATTAGATCTTAAGTATGTAATATAAATTAAAGGTTAATCTGATTTTTCACTACATATAAATTTTAAACATATGCTATGCGTCTACCAATTTTCCAACAGTGGTATCACAGCATAGTTTAATTATGACATATATATGTATGCATGTAGCATTAAAATTTGATTTTGATTGCAGCATGATTTGATTATGATAAGATACGGCATGATTTAGATTAGATTTAAATTTTGATATGTGATATGATTAGATTAGAAGCCTATTAGCCAAGTAATTGGATTGAGTATTCTTGGCCATCCAGTCATAGGAGAAAGTAGAGTTTCATGATCCTCTTCTCTCATTCTATAGGGATCTCCTATGGCGTGTAGGAGTGTTGTTTATTCATGAAGATGAAATATGAAAGGTTTAAAACTTGTTTCCTACAAAATCCTAATTTTGAAACCCTAGATTTTGGTTGTATGTGATACAAAATGAATGAAAGTAAATTATCTAATCTAAAGGATTAAAATTATTTTAATCAAGAAAATAAAATCTGAAATCATAAAAGATTTAGATATGATCTAAAATTAATTTATGATTGATTTTATTTCAGAATATATAAAATTTTCATATACTGAAATTCTAAAAAATCTACTGGCATGCGAACCGAGTCGACTCAGTTTTGAACCGAGTCGACCCAGTCCCTTAGGGTAGCCGGCTCAGTGTTGACTGAGCCAACCCTATTACATGGACCTGAACAGTAACAGTTACTGTTCATCCAAAGTTAGTCGATCAAGTATCAGACTTGGTCGACCCACTGTGGTTAGTCAGCTCAATCTAATACTGAGTCGATCCAGTTTTCAGAAATAAAAACTTTGCATATATTCAGGTAAAAGTTTATAAAATTAAAATTGTTTCAAAATTTAACCTAAACCCTTGTTAAATTTAGACTTAATTGAGAATTAAGTGTGAATCTAATTAGATTTAGAATTGTGAATTAAAGATCTAATGATATTTCATAAAACATGGGGTGACATGAATTAGCTTGATCAAGTTTTCCTAATTGAGTTAGATCTAAGGTTAGAATCAAATAGAATATAGACTGATTAGAGAAATTAATTAAATATAATTAAAAGTTGAATTAGATTAAATCAAAATTTTTCTAGAACCATTACAATAGTTGTAGTTGGTCAAAGTCCATATCTTTAATTAGACCAAGATGGACCTCGATCATGGCTCAGTGGTAGAGCCAGAGTCTTTAGGCAAATCAAATTAAATTTGATGAGCCAATTGGTGTCTAAGGTAAGTTTGACAGTTTTGATCGATGGTCATTAATTGAGAGCTACTCGCACAGATTGAGTCTATGATGAGTTAATGGCATATCCCTCCCACCGATCTCACTTACCTGACCAACATGGTCAATTAGCTTTTGATTCGGTTGCTCATTGACTCATGTTGAACCCATGCTACATAGGTTAATTAGTATGACTGATTTAGGTGTCAGGATCACCTTGAATCTAGTCTTTGGTGATCTAACTCGATGAAGCCAGTGGGAGGATTGTGATTAGCTGATCAAGTTCAATCTCTTCTCTTCAATATCTCAATCAAATCCTCTAAATTGTTAAGTCCATAAAATGAGTTAGTTATAGGGATAACTAGATCATAGCCTCCCATTAAGTTAGATGATAATGGGTCCATTAGTTAGATGATCATTGGATGGCCCAAAGGTCTGGTACCCATCTGCTATTGGAATTATCATTCATAATATGATGACTCAGTCGAGTCTTTCTTATGGGTGGTCAGGATGACCGACTAAGTCGGGCCTGATCATTTGTGGTTAGATTTTTGAGTATGATCATGTTAATGGTCAAACCTAACCAGACCTTTCAGTGGAAGCCAAAGCCTACTGTTAGAAATCTGGGACAAAATTAATTACTAAAATTATTTGGTAAATAATTAGTTAAGAACCTACCATAGATGCATATGGGAAAGTCGACTAAAGTCGGCCTCATATGCAGTCTATGTGGATTCTAGTACCCGCTAAGAAATTAGGATAATTCTTCGGATTAAAGGTAGAGGCTATCAATTCATCTAAAATAGTGGAAGATCCTTTAGACTAAAGTCTATGTCTTTAGACTTAATCAATTTATATACTAATTAGCTTTTATTTTTCTTTATGCAGTTATGGCCACCAACTTATCGCTCCGATCGTTGTTAGATAGTGATAAACTGAGAGGACCAAATTTTGATAGTTGGTATCAAAAATTGAAGATAGTCCTAGAGCACGAGTGGATCTTGTACATATTGACAGATCCGACACCTGAGAAATCTGCTCCTAATGCTCGTAGTGCGGTTTGAGACACTTACTTGAAGTGACTTAACGACCGTACTACGATGCGTTGTATTATGCGGATGGCCATGAACGATGAGTTCAGCCGCAAATTCGAAGAAGCTTAGCCAGAAGATATGCTTAAGGTGTTGAGCGAGTCCTTTGGCACTTCCGACGACGTTGAGCGATACAAGACTAGTTGTACCATTTTCAATGTCCAGATGAGGGAAGAGACATCGATCATTGATCATGTAGTGTACATGATTGAACAGATTGAGTGTATGAGCAAGCTCGATTTTTCTTACATGAGCAGCTTGGGAAAGATGCGATACTGAATTCTCTGCCGAAGTCCTACTTATCGTTTCTCAGTCATTATCGAATGATGAAGCCTGTAGTAAACTACCATGGTTTGTTGAGGTTGTTGCAGACTTTTGAGAAGGATCATTAGCTCTATAAGTAGACAGTGAATATAATGGGAGGATCTTCTTCAAGCGGGCATCGTCTCTTTAAGAAAGAGAAGAAGAAAAGAAAATAATAAGGCGCCAAGTGCTGGGGCTCAGACCGTGAAGTCCAAGTCCAAGTCCGATCAGAATCAGATAGAATGCTTCTACTGTAAGAAGTAGGATCATTAGAAGAGGAACTATCCTCAATACATTACTTCCCTTGATCCGAACAAGCCTAAAAGAAAAGCAATCAGTTGCTCAGCAAGATAATTATATGATAACTCCTTGCAACTTCTCAATTTGTGATACAATGACCTAGGTATTAGATATTGATAGTCCTATTAATATTTGCAATTTGTTGTAGAGACTTTAGGTCAGTAAAAGATTTGAAGATGGTGAGAGATTCCTGAACGTTGGAGATCGAAGATCAATTTCAGTTCTAGCTTTAGGAATCATCAAACTTATATTCAATTCTCATATCATTGTTCTTAGTGATTGTCTTTTTGTCCTAGTTTCTTATTGAATATAATTTCTGTAGGCCTTTTGGCCAAAGAAATTATGAGATTTTAATAATTTTTTTTTTTCATGATACCATTTTGAATGGTGTTACGGTAATGCATGGACAATTGAACAATCGAATTTATGTTGTATTGCATCTAGTATAATGTACATATCGAAAAAATATCCTAGGACAGATGATGTCTCGGATGGCTACCTTTGGCATTATAGGTTAGGTCATATTAACAAGAATAAAATGAATAGGTTAATCCGAGAGGGAATCCTTAAGGACAATGATTATGAATTATTACCAACTTGTGAGTCTTGTCTACTTGGAAAGATGATCAAATCATTTTTACTGAAAAAGATGAATGAGCCAGTGAAGTTCTAGGTCTTATACATACTGATGTATGTGGACCGATGAGCATAAGTGCCAAAGGAGGGCATCACTAGTTCATTACATTTACAAATGACCTGTCCAGATATGGGTATGTCTACTTGATGAAAAATAAATCTGAATCATTTGAAATATTGAAACGATTCCATAGTGAGGTAGAGAAATAAACTGAAAAGAGAATTAAAATTCTTTGATTTGATCGAGGAGGTGAATACCTTTTCGGTAATTTCTAACACATCTAGAAGAGAATGGATTCTCTCGTAATGGATCTCTCCTAGAACGCCATAGCACAATGGCATCTCAAAAAGGAGGAATCGAACCTTATTGGACATGGTTCGGTCCATGATAGGGTTTCAAGTCTGTCGATCTCTTTTTGGGGATATGTACTCGAGTTGGCTTGCTATGTACTTAATAGGGATCTGAGTAAGTCTGCGAATAAAATATCATATGAGATATAGACTGGACATAAATCAATACTCTCACACCTGAGGATTTGGGAGTGTCCGGCTTATGTCAGATGTTTAAAAACAGACAAACTGGGACCTAGATTTGACAAGTGTATCTTTATAGGATATCCGAATGAAACCAAGTGATATTACTTCTACCTTATTGATGAACAAAAAGTGTTCGTGAGCAATAAAGCATACTTTTTAGAAAGAAATTTCTTAGTAAAGAAATTAGTGCTTCTAAAATCGAGCTTGATGAAGTTCGATGACTAGAAGAATCAACACAATCTAGTGAACCCATAGAACCAGATTTGATTGGATCAAATCCAGAACCTATTACCAATGCACCATTAAGGAGATCCGATAGAGTATCGCACCAACCATATAGATACTATGATTTCTTGATTTGGGATGGGGATCCTATTGAGCTCGATGAAATAACAAGGATTCGATCATCTATATGGATGCAATGCAGAGCTCCGACTTCGATAAATGGCTTGAAGCTATGAAATCCAAAATGGAGTCTATGAAGGTCAATGATGTGTGGACATTAGTTGACCCACTTGAAGAGGTAAAACTCATAGGGTGTAAGTAGATCTTCAAGAGGAAGAGAGGCACAGATGGAAAGATGGAGACATATAAAGCCCATCTGGTTGTTTCATCATTGACCAAGTCAGTAAGAATTTATCTTTTCTTCATGTCTAGTAAATGGAGTCTTGGTCATCTTATCTATAAGATAAGATTCACAAGTTCTATATGATTCAAAATCATAAGGATCAAAGAATTTATCTTTGTATAACTTGTTAAGTCTTGACTCATTTATATGACCAAATCAGCAGTGCCAGAGGTATGTGACATTCATATCCTCTCTCTTTCTTTCTTCATATTATCAATATGAAGTACATTATCATTAAGTAATAGGAATAAAAATTATTATCAATAAAAATATTTGCATAAAATTTATTAAAAAATAAATAGAACAACCCTTGTTCTTAACTTTATTTCAAAATCTTGTTCTAATAACAAAGTACATAATAATATTTTAAAAATTTTGAAATATAATAACGGGTCTTCAGTTCCAAAACTTTGCCCGAAGGCAACTTCAACATCTTGATTTTCATGGCTTCGATGTAGATGGACTCTCTACTAGCATCGAACAGCACGAAATCACCTTCATTCAGACTCCTTATTTTCTGCAAACCTTACAACAATTTGCAAAGGTGTGACCACAAGCGGTATCCAATACCCAAGAATCTGAAGTTGAAGTACTTAATGAAAAATTTGTTTGTATCATATACAGATCTTGAGCAATATTTGCTTCTTTGTGTTTCACAGTTGCAAGGTATTCCTTACAATTTCTCTTCCAGTGCCCGTCCTTGCCGCAATGATAGCAAGTACCTTTGGTGGAGATCTTCTTTGTCTTCTTCTTCAAGATGCTAGCCTTAAGGTTCATCTTTTTCTTAGAACTATTCTTGCTTTTCTTCTTAGAGATCTTATCTACAAGAAGAACTAGAGCCTTTTCACCTTCGAAATAGCTCTCTATTGTTTTGAGCATATTCAGCAGTTCAGGCAGGCTAATATTCAGTTTGTTCATATAGTAGTTAATGACAAACTATGAGAAGAAATCGAAGAGTAATTGCAGGATCAAATCCTGACTGAGCTCACCATCCATGGCGAAAACCAATTGTCCCAGATGAGTGATCAGATCAATCATCTTAAGGACATGAGTTTGCACGGACATGCCTTCACTCATCCTGATATAGAATAATTACTTAGATATCTCATATCTAGTAGTTCGACTTTGTTCTCTATATAACTCTTTTAGATTAAGGAGTATAGAAGGAACATCTATGCCTTCATGCTACCTTTGAAGCTCATTGTTCATTGAGGCAAGCATGATACATTTAATAGTCACACTGTCATCCTTCCATATTTTATATGTGATCCTTTCCTCCTTCGATGCATCTTCTTCGATCGTATCGGATGCAGGTGTATCCAATATATGGGAGACCTTCTCCTGTGTAAGAACTATTCTCAAATTTTCAATCAGTCCATATAATTTGGTCTGGTCAATTTATTTGCATCTAGTATGCCTCGAAGTGATAGTGAGGATGCCATTTATGCAGTTAATCTACAATAATAAAATACTGTATAAGCGAAAAATATTGGATGGATGTCTGGTCAGGATACCATCTCTCAGGATCTTTTCGATACCATGCGATGTAGCAGGAAGAAAGAAAAATAAATAAAATAATCAAAATACGTAGATCAGCCAAAAAGGACTCGCCTCCATGGGGCATGCAAACTTCACTATAAGAAAGAAATATTACAAAAAGAGATCTCACCCTCAACCCTCGTACATTTAATTTTTCTCTAACAGAAAGTTCTCCCTCACAAAAGCTCTCTCTCTGGAAAGACCCTCCTGAACCCCTGAAGTGATCGCTGTCTGCTGTCTAAGAGCCCTGCTCCTTCTCTCACAACATCATGCGTCTCTCTCTTTCTTCCTCACGGGTTTTTCTCTAGTTCGCACGAAGCTATCTGCATTTGTGTCCACAAGACCAACAGGCCACCATGCACCCTGCTGTTCACGTACAGGCCCTTTAAATGGCTTAAAACCTAATTAGAACTCATTTAGGAATCCTAATCAGGACCAATCAAGCCCATAAAAGCTTTCCAATCGTTGGATCGAGATCGGGATCAACCCATGCCCTCCGATCATGCATCGGTTCATGGAATAGTGCCGTGGACTATGGAAAATGCATGGGAAATGCCCACATGATCCACACGGTGGATTGTGCACCGCCCGATCCACCATGGATCGGGCAACGGGCCTCACAGCGGGGTGCTGGGCTTGGGTCGTGCCCCTGCATGTGCTTGGGCCTGGGCCGCGCCCCTGCGCATGTGGGCCTGGGTCGGCCCACGCGCCCGTGCGCCTGAGCCTGAGTCGGGCCCGCCCGCTGGGCCGCGCCCTGCATGCGCCAAGCCCGCACGCTGGCCGTGCCTGGACTACGCACCGTCGCACGCGGCCACGCCGCTGCCGTTCCATCATCGATTGCTGGCGGTCCTCCACCGTCATGAATTTCATGCTGACTTCAAACGCGCATATCTCTTCTGTCCGAGCTCCGTTTTAGATAATCTTGGTCTCGTTGGACTTCATTTTTCATCATAGACCTCTCTATAGGCTCAATGTGGATCGAATCTTGAAGCATCAAATTCTAACAATTTTCATCTCGACTCTGAAGGAACCAGATCTAGGGTTTCAGGG
>KE508426.1:36947-53431 GCA_000441515.1 Elaeis oleifera | reverse complement strand
AACATCAATCGTTGATGTACTGAAAGAGAAGATCTGTCTTCTCTCAGGACCCTTTTCTTTTACATATTATTTCTAATTTTAGGGAGGTCAAAAGGTTTGACTTCTCCCTTATTCCTCCTCATATTCTTCATCTCTTGGAATGTCCAAGAGATCCAAAGAATATTTTTAGATTAACCATCCGGAGGGATCTGCAAGAAGCTAGCACTTCAAGCGGATCTTCATTCGATGAACCTCCAATTTTGTTGCAACCTCGTGTGGATCACCTGTAGAGGCCGGACGTGTGTGCGGCTCTAAAGGCAACAAAGAAAATCAACCGTGGAGTTCTCGACCCGCATGAAGGTAAGAGATCTGATCTCTTCTCTTATCCAGATGTGATCTAGATTTTAGATCTAAAACTGTTTTAGATCTAGGATATTGATTTGATCAATACCAAAGCTTTTATTTTTGATTTTATAAATACAATATGACATGTTATAGGTCCTAATTGTAGGGTTTAGTAATCTGATTACATGTATTTATATATTAAATTATTTAATTTATATATTTACTGTGTTATATTTCAAAATTATTTTGAAATTCATGCATGAAACCTTGCACCTTTTTCAATAGTGGCTATATGGTAGAACCCGACATCCAATCGATTTGATCTAAGGCATCAAATCGATCAACTACAAATCAAAGATCATGCTTGGATACTAAGATACAATCGACAATAAAATCTCATGATACTTGGCCTGATCAAGATAGAGACTAATAAACTATCTGACGGTCAATAGTCAAAATCTCTTTACCAAAAATTATCAAGGTTATTAGAGAATCGTTCTAAGACCAAAAAATCCTAGAAGATGACATAATCTAGAAAGAGATACTTTGGAGAAACAAAGTGAGATATTTTAAGGAGAGAAAGTAGAGAGAGAAAGTGGAGAGAGAAATAATTTCAGAGAGAGAAAAAGGAAGAGATTCTCTCTCTCTTCCTTTTCTTTTTTCTTTTTTTTTCTTTATTTTTTTCTTTTGTTTTTTCTTTATTTTTTATTTTTTATTTTTTATTTTTCTTTTTTATTTTTATTTTTATTTTTCTTTTTCCTCTTTCTCTCTTGGTGGAATAGGGGACTTTCGTTCCCCTTGGACCATCTGAATTTTGATGGATAGAAGCATAGGTGCTGAGCTCCCAACCTTACATATTCCTTTACGATAAAAAAACTTGGCCATTGGTAAGAGCAGGCTAAGAAGGGAGAGATATTCTGCTGGATATATGTCACCATGTACGTACAAATTTTGTGCATATACGCCCATGTAGATGAGCATGTCTGTATGATAAATTTTTGCATGCATTCTCTTTTAATTTTGATGACTTAGTTGAGTTTTATTTCAAATTCATAATTTTTATTAGATTCAAAGAATGCATCAAATCAAGTCATAAACATCTTAACTTCTAGTCATTCAGCTTAATCAAGATTTTTGAAGTTGACCACTAGTAGGAAACAAATTGCATCTATTAGGATCTATATCATGCCCCGAAACCAGCACCCAGGTCGGATGTATGATAGCTGCATACTCTTTAAAGTAAGATCCTAAAAAATATGCAAGGCCTATAAAATTTCTTACAATCTCAACATCCCATTAATACTATCAATCTCAATTTATAACAAATTATCCATATTAACAAATATCAACCTTATACAATTTACAAAACTTGATCATTCAACTATTACTAATGATCCTTTATCTAATCGATCCTTTCAATCATGATTTTTCAATCATAGCCAAATGCATGAATCACATAACTCTGAAAAAGAAAAAAAGGAGGAAAAGGGATGGTGAGCTTTACTACCCAATAAGAATCCTACACACTCACACCAATATAATAATATGATTAAAACTAATATATGAATAATATTAAAAAAAATATAAGTCATAAAATCTCATATCGAGTATCCAATATTACTCAATATTGATATATCAAATATCCTTCTTTTCAAAAGTAATATGCTGCATATATATAATTAATAAAATCTCCTGTTTACTTCATTTGGTTTTATATCTTGTCATCCATGTCTCATTAATTTGATCCATTTCAATCAACAATTATCTTTAGAATTTTGGACTAATCATGGTCACACTCCAACCTATGATTGGCAATCCATAATAACCGCACTCCAGTCCGTGGTAGCAAACCATAATAACTGTGCTCTAACCGCGGTAGCAAACTATAATAACCATGCTCCAGCTCATGATAGCAAACCATAATAACCGTACTCCAGCCTGTGATAGCAAACCATAATAACTGCACTTTCAGTCTACAGTAGCAACCAAATAACCATACTTCAGTCCGTAGTGGCAACTAAAAATAACCGAACTTCAGCCTATAGTGGCAAACCAAGAATATTCATACTTCAGCCCATGGTAGCAAACTCAAATATCGCATATCTATCCATGGCCAGGCTATTCTCGCTACCATGTCTGTCCATGGTGGGCTATTCTTATTACCATGTATCTGCCCATAGTAAGCTATTCTCGATGCCACGTTTCTACCCATGACAAGATATTCTCAATGTCATGTTTCTATCCATAGCAGACTATTCTCAATTTTATATTTCTACCCATGACGAGACTATTCTCAATTTAATGTAGCTAGTCCAAACATCTCTTTCTTAATTATTTATTTATTAAATCTCAATTACGCTAGAAAAACTACTAGATCATATTATGTTTTTCTCAAAAATCTCAATAGCCAATATCACAATCCAAACCACTCGCAAAACTATCATTAAAATATATAAAAAGCAAAAATACTCATATCGACAATCACATATCCATCAAAATCGATAATGAGAAATCAAAATCATACAATGTAAAAGTGCATATATATATATATATATACACAAGTATTTGTGTACAAGAATTCTTATCTTTATCGATGATTGATCCAATACAATATTCGATGAACTCTTCAATCTACGAACTCAGAATCAAGGTATTCCATTCGATATCTCCTTGTGTAAATAGTTCCATATCTACACAATTATGGTCAAATATAAAAATCATGTACAATTAATGATGGAGAATTATGGAAAGACATCTAGACATCATAAGTCCAGGACCCCTCCTAAGGTCAATTGATTGATCTGAATCCTCCACTAGTCCATAAGACTCCTAAAGAGAGAAATCATGAGGAGAGAGAAGGAATCTAGAGAGAGAAAGTAGAGCGAGAAGGAAGGAAGAGAGAGAAAATCTCTCTTTTTCTTTCTTTCTTTGCTTTTCTTTATTTCTTTCCTTTTCCTTTTTTTTTCTTTCTCTGGTGGTCCTCTTCTTCTTCTATATGGAAACAGGGGAAGAGAGTCTTAGGCCCCCAACCAACTCTCATGGCCGAAGCCCTTGATGGTTGCATCCACCAAGGCTCTGATGATGGCAGCTCGGTCCTTGACAACAAAACAAGGCCCCAATTAGCGACCACAGTCGGTCCAGCAAAAGCGAGAAAGGAAAAAGTAGGGGAGGCTCGATCTCAAAGGAAATCCAGTGACTTGCCAGTGCTATCTCAGGTGGTGATGCAACCACTGGACTAAGAGAAAGAGGGAAGGAGTCTATGGGATCCTCACCTTGTCTCCGATTAAAGATCAATAAAAATTTATCAAGTAGTGCTAGACGGAACCCATGAGAAATTGATTCTCTTGTCGGTGATTAATCGATTGTGAGGTGAGGTGACTAGAAAGGGTAGGGCGTCCCTTCTTATAGGCTTAAGAATCCTAGGATCTAACATGTCCTAGGAGTCTTTTCCCAATCGAAAATGGAGAAGAGGAAGGTTTCATTTTTTTTTCTTTTTCATGCATTGAGATTCGTACAAAGGGGAATTTAAGCTTAATAATTTTTTTTCTAGGAGGGTTATTACATTCTTCCTCTTAAAATAAATTCATCTTCAAAATTAGCATGCTGCAATATGAAAACCTTAAAGGTACAAAATTCTTATTTTATCCTCCGACTCCTAAATAACTTTCTTCACTCGAAAAGAAATTCCAATCCTCTATTGTAACACCCTCCAAATTAGAACCAATATTTTCAATCAAATTTAAATGACTTAAACCACCATGCTTTCACTATGACCTTTGATATAAATCGATCGAATTTCTCAGATTTGCTAAACAATTTTTAATTAATAAAATCATAGATTGTTAATTTCTTGAATTACAACTTGAGATACAAATTATCCATCCAAACCCTATGAATTACCTCTATCACAATCCCTAGTGATCATAGCCCTAAGTTTCGATATTCTTTATGTCATACTCTCGTAATAAAATCCAATCCACTAAGAGAATCAATATATTTTTCATTTACATGAGAGTTTCATACATATATCTTCTTGTAGGTCCAATACTCGAAAAATATTCTTTTCTCATATGATGTGGTTCTTTCTTAGGCCATATCTAAATATCTTCCTTCTGATAAATCCAAAATTATAATGATCAAATAATTAGCATCAAAATTAAAAAGTCATTATGATCTTCACTCATATCAAGTTTAGCATTTCAAAATCATCTAAATAATAATTGAATAAGTATACTCAACACAATATATTAAATATCCCACTTTATTCAAGGGTCAATACCTTTTATACTTAGGTCAAACCTTACTTATTGAAATCCAAGGTATAGTTCATTAGTTCTCATATGCCACTTATGCATAAATTTTATCACTATATCTATTGATCCAAAATCCAAATTTTGAACCCTTTCTACTACTTCTATCATATCCCTAGTGTTCATAATCATATATTTTGCTGATTATGTCACTATCCCAAGTGATCATAAATTATGCTCTAATATCATTCTATCACATCTTTAGTAATCATAACCTTATGCTCAAATATCTCTAACTCATAGTCCTTAAAGATTATAATTTTAAACTCTGATATCATTCTATCACATCCATAGTAATTATAACCTTATGCTCAATACCCCTTAAGTCATAGCCCCTGGAGATCATAATCTTAAGCTCTAATATCATTCGGTCACACCCCAAACTGAGCACCCAGATTGGATATGTGGTGGATGCACACTTTTTAAAGTAAGATCCTAAAAAATATGCAAGGCCTATAAAATCTCTTGCAATCTCAATATCCTATGAACACTATCGATCGATCTCAATTCATAACAAATAATTTTATATTAATAAATATCAATCTTGTATAATTTATAAAATTCAGTCATCCAACTATTACTGATGATTCTCTATCTAATCGATCCTTTCAATCATGATTCCAACCATAGTCAAATGTATGTATCCTATAACTCTAAAAAAGAAAGATGAGGAAAAGACGTGATGAGCTTTACTCCCTAGTAAGAATCCCCATGCAGTTATACCAATATAATAATATGATCAAAAATAACATATGAACAACATCAAAAGAAATATAAACCATAAAATCTCATGTCGAGTACCTAGTATAACTCAATATTGATACATCAAATATCCATCTTTTCAAAAGTAATATACTGCATGTATGTAATTAAATAAAATCTCCTTTTACTTAATTTGGTTTCATATAGTATCATCCATGTCTCATTAACTTGATTCGATTCAATTAATAATTGTCTTTAGGATTTTAGACTAATCACGATCATGTTCCAGTCCATAACTGACAATCCATAATAACTGCACTCTAGCCCACGGTGGCAAATCGTAATAACCGCACTCTAGCCTATGGTTGGCAAACCATAATAACCACACTCCAGCCTACGATAGCAAACCATAATAACTATACTTTTCAGCTTGTAGTGGCAAACCAGAATAACCATGATTCAGCCCATGGTGGCAAACTAAGAATACTCACGCTTCAGCTTGCAGTGGCAAATGAAGAATATCCACGCTCCAATCCGTGATGGCAAACTCAAATACCACGTATTTACCTATGGTGGGCTATTCTCGATATCATGTATCTACCCATGATGGGCTATTCTTAGTACCTTGTATCTGCCTATGAGAGGCTATTTTCGGTGCCACGTTCCAACTCACGGCGGACTGTTCTCAGTCTCACATTCCTACCAATGACAGACTATTCTCAATATCACGTTTCTGTCCATGATGAGACTATTCTCAGTTTAACATGGCTAGTTCAAATATCTCTTTCTTAATTATTAATTTATTAAATTTTAATTATGTTAAAAAATACTATATCATATTATATTCTTCTCAAAAATCTCAATAGCTAGTATCACTATCCAAACCGATCGAAAAACCATCATTAAAATATATAGAAAGTAAAGTAGTCATATCGATAATTATATATCCATCAAAATCAGTCATAAAAAATCAAATCATGCAATGCAAAAGTAAACATATATACAGATATTTATGTACAAAATCTTTACCTGTATCAGTGATTGATCCAACACAGTATTCGATGAACTTCTCAATCTACGAACTTAGAACTAAGGTATTCTATTCAACACCTTCTTGTGCAAATTATTACATATCTATATAATCACAGTCAAATGTAAAAATCATGAACAATTAATAACAGAAAATTACGGAAAGACATCTAGACATCATAAGTTGAAGATCCCTTCTAGAAACAACCAATTGATCTAAGTTATCTAGGTACTTGGACCCTCCACTAGTCCATAAGACTCTTAAAGAGAGAAATCCATAAGGAGAGAGAAGGAATCTAGTGAGAGAAAGTAGAGAGAGAAACTCACAAAGAGACAAAGGAGGGAAGAGAAAGAAAACACTTTCTTCTTTTTTTTCTTTTCTTTTATTTTCTTTCCCTTCCTTTTTTTTCTTTCTCTAGTTTTCTTCTTTCTTCTTCTACATGAAAATAGGGAAAGAGAGTCTTAGGCCCCCAGCTGACTCTCATGGCCGAAGCCCTCGATGGCTATGACCATGATGGCTCCAATGACAGTGGCTCAGCCCTTAGTAACCAAAATGAGGCCCCAATTAGTGACAGTGGCCAGTCCAATGAGAGGAAGAAGAGGAAAAAATTAGGGGAGGCTTGGTCTCCAAGGAAATCTGACGACTTACCGATGCTATCTCAGGTGGCGATTCAGGCCACCAGACTGAGAGAAAGAGGGAAGGAGTCTAGGGGGTCCTTACCTTATCTTTGGTTAGAGATTGGTGAAAATTTGTCAAGCAGTGCTTGACAGACCCACAAGAAATCGGTGCTCTTGCCGATGATTGATCGGCTTTGAGGTGAGGTGACTTAGAGCAAGGAGGATATCCCTTCTTATAGGCTTGCAATCGTGGGCCTAACATGCCCTAGGAGTCTTTTCTGGCCAGCAATGGAGAAGAGGAAGACTCCGGACACACGTGAGATTTCATTTCTTTTCTTTTTCATGCTTTGGAATTCATGCAAGGGAATTTAAGCTTAATGATTCTTTTTTTTCTGGGCGGATTATTACAACCAGATGCTTATCCTTAGAGATGTCCTTAGTGGATGGACACCTGTGGACACATCACAGTGCTTAAAAATGAAATCCTGCCAGCAACGTTGCACATTGTCGTGGATCGGTGTTCTCAGAGCAGATAGTTACCAATGTAGTGAGACACTTTTGTAGCTGTAGGATTTGAATGTACTGAACTATGCAAATTAATTCTTGCTGCCTTGCATGGTATGCAGCATGAACTTGTTGCAGCTTTTTGCCGCATTGATTTGTATTTATACTATTGCATCACCAACCACAGCCAATTTTAAAGCCCCTAAAAACATCCTGAGTTTGTAAAATGTGTTTGCTTATCCTTCCTTTATGTGTTTGTGGAAGATCATCCCTTGACAAGGCTACACAGGATTCCATTTTCTGTGTGTATCAAGTGCCAATATAGTAAGATTGCTCCATTCTGACATGGGTGCCGCAGATTTGAAACATGGAAATGGTGTCATGGATACGGAAACAGCTAGCCTTGTGCACGGGGCCATCCTTTCTATCATGTGTTAGTATGGTATAACCAAACATATAAAATTGATCTTACATACGTTTCATTCTATCATGCACATTAAGGAATATTTTCTGCCAGTAATTTTGATCTAATCTTTCTAATACAATTCTGTAACTTTACTGTGTAATTTTCCCTCAGGTTCCCTTTCTGGATGGCTACAACGCCCTTCTTCACCCCATTTTACCTCTCACTTCATGTTGATTATGAAGAGTTTGGCTATCCCTGGATTTTCTCTCGATCAAGAAGTGTTCCCCCTATGATAATATTCAGAAGGATGTCCTTTATCCATCTGTATGGGTAACATCATCTTTCAATACAAGGCAAGTTTCATTAGACATTTGTAAATTATGAGTGTTATTGTTTAAGAACTGATACACTTTTCTCCCCATCTTCATAAATCATAGGTTTGATTTTATTTTATTGGTTAATCATATTGTTTATTGGCATATATTTAGGTCATATAATTTCTTAAAGTGGTTTATTTCTGAAATAACGTTAAATGAAGCAACTTGCAGCCACCTTAATGGTTTGCATCATATGTAGTCAAATGCCCCTGAATATACAGATGATACATCATGGTTCTGGAAATGACTATCCTTTCTTCAAGATAACTCTAGTTTAGGTTTGTTATAGGCATCAATTGGATTAAAGGAACAAATGAAACCACCAAATTAACCTTTCTAGTTCATCATTTATATAAGATTGTATATGTGATAATCTGGACTAGCCTCATGAATTTTAAAGTAGCCAACAAAACTAAAAAAAAACAACTGAAGAAGACTCCTCTTCGATTGAATCTAGGAACAAGCCAGATTTCTACGGCAATTAAACCTTAGAGCTCTCTATAAATAGCCCCCACATCTCTTTATAATGGCCCTCCACTAGTGAACATCGAGCCTCTGTCTTCCTTTTTTCTCCTGTTGAAGCTGCGGCCTCCCATACTTATGCTTATTGAAAATCGGAGCTATTGGCACCACCAAAGCCAAGATAAAGCCCCGTCCTCCCTCTCTCTCTTCCTGTTCTTCTTTAGTTTTGGTCGCCACCACCGGCCACCGGCTTCACCGAAACTCATCACGAATGTCTCCTTTATTTTTCAGCCTTGATTTCTTCCTTTTTCAGCCACCGGTGCTACTGCCATTGGACACCAAACCCTCAATCGGGTTGTCTGGCTTCCCTATGACTCTTCCCAGCGAAAGTCATGGATGCCGATGAACAACCTTTAAAGAAAACTCAAGAATGGCCCAGATATCTTATTTGTGGGCCTTTTCTCATGATTTTCCATCGATCAATCCTTGTCGGCCCCCTGTCCCACTGCCGTCGGACCTATAGCTAAGGCTGCAAATGGGTTGGATTGACCCGTGACCCAACCCAACCTATTTAGACCTGATCTAACCCATTTTAAAGGATCCACAGGGTCGGTCGGGTTCTAAAATTAGACCCATTCAATTTTTAAGGTCGTATCTGGGTTTATTGAATTTAGACCCGACCCGATCTGAATTCAATATTGGATCCAATATGTAAATCATAGAGGAAATAGAGTAGGATTAGAATTTCAAATGCTCTTATAGCGTTATTATTTGTTATATAATTTTACTTAATTTGACTGTGAGATTCTGAAGAATTATATTTATGCTTAAATTGTTGGTCTCCACCAATTGATAGTATATATTATGTTTATCTTATATATACTATCAATGTGAAGGCCATCAATCTATTTGTTTGTTATAATTTGTGTACTTGGATTATGGAATAAACACTGTACTAGAAGTGAAAAGAATATTTTAGTTGTCAAGAAAAGATAGAGATGTTGCAGGAGAACTGAATATGATATTCGAGTTGGTTTCTGTATTCATTTTTTTCTTAGGATTATAGCCATATTTTAGTTAGTTCTTGATAGCAATATATAAAAGTCATTATAATATTTAATGGCATCTATTCATTTATGAAATTTTTTACTAAAGTTTTCTTAAATAAAGATTGAGCTCTAGTAGTTAAAATTATAGATTGCTTATAAATTAATAGTCAAGGCAAACTAATATTATTTTTTTTGTTATAACTTTTCACATATTAGCCTATTATACGAACGAGGCCCGACATGGATTTGGGCCCGAACCAGATCTGAATCTTTTAGTTTGGGACTGGGTTATATATAGATCTGACCCGACCTAAATGATCTAATGGAGCAAAATTTTTGACCATGGATCCGACCTGATCTTCTATTGGGTTGGGTCTGGATCCAACATTAGGATCCGATCAAGGAATTGGATTGGGTCAGGATCACTTATGATCCAATCTAACCCGACTCATTTGCACCCTTACCTCTAGCTATGCCACCGCACTCCATCAAAGCACCAGTCCCCACCGATATCCCTCCCCTGCTTGACCAAGAAAGGAAGAAGAAAGAAAGAAGAACAAGAGAAGAAAAAGAGAGAGAGAGAGAGAGAGAGAGAGAAGGGTTCTCTCTCTTGTGTCCCTCTCTCTCCTTCTCTCTAGAATTTCTCTATGTACTCTCTCTTTCTCTCTTTATCTGATTCATGGATCTTAGTATGAATTTGGAATAATCTTTTCAAAGAAATTTGAAACTGTTTTGATATCCACGCAATATGTCAACCCCATCCCGACCATGAGTATCTTTGAAATCCACTATTAATGCACCCTATTGATTGATGTTGGCTTTAATCCACATTTGTGCTTCATGATTTTTTGATTGAGTCACTTAAATCTGACCCTCGACTAGGAGACCTTGATGAATTATCTTGGTGCCCAAGCAACCTATCAGACCGACTACATGGTCAATAGTTCTCTTTTCTATCATCTAATTTTATAAAATTCATCAAATATAAGCTGATTATTTTAATATTTAATATGATTAATAAATTTATCTAATGAAAACTGAAGATCTAGGATGAGCAGATAGTGAATCTTATGCTTCTTATTTATTTTAAATTATCATATTTTGTATGCAAATTATTTGTTATTGATGAAATCATATTTTCATAAATAAGGATGAGATATAAAAAGCATATTTCATTATAACAAATGGTTCTATAAATATAATTTATAAAAATAGCATATTTACAAAGTATAAATTTTATTATTTTTCTATCTATATATATTTATGTTTAAAGAAAAAGATATAAAGATTTTAAAGATTCTCAGATAGTTATGAACAAATCTCTAAATTAGGAAGGTCAACACCTAAAGATAGCATGCATGAGAACACAAGTCCTGCCAATAGATATAAAGTTGGCATATGAAATGAGAATTTCGTCATACTGGCCCTATCACAAATATAAAGTAACTATAGCACGAATATCTATAAACAATATTTTTAAATACATATGAACACATAACAAGAACGACTTATGAATCATCATGTTTATGAAATATTCATGATTTATACATGCAAGACTAGTTTATGATTTATTTGATTATATATTCTATCAAATATTTATTTATAATATTTATTATTTTTTAAATACTATATTATCATAAAATAATTTATATTTAATCTGATAGGGAAACATAGATTTTACTTACTAAGCTAGTATAGCTCATATCTCTTTAATTTTTTTTCTTTTGTAAAGGAATCAGATTAGGAATGACGGAGGATCCTTTAGGCTTGGGATATGCATAGCAAGTTTGAATATTTTATTGCTAAAATTTAGTTTATTAGATAATTGTAGACTCGTAGTGAATTATTTATAAATTCAGATATAAGTTTAATATATGATTTTGGATTTAGATGCTCTAAATCAATCTTGATTTATTTACTTGATAAATGATCGAATTGAAACTCTTATTATATTTATTTGTATTGAATTTTAGCTGATTATAATTGTTAGACTTCGTATTATCGAAGGCAGAACTCTTCGATAATATGACCGTGTCATGTCCTAAATTGGGGATGTGATAGTATATGAATCAGATTTTACGTAACTCTTCTAAATTTTATTTATTATATTATTATTATATTATTATTAAAAAATAAATTAAAAAAAAAAAAAACCTAGAGGAATACATGAGTAACAAACTCACTTCATTGCAACTTGTTAGACGTTGCTGATGATGACGACGTCACTTCATTGCCATTATATAATTTGAGCTACAGGAATTCCGGTGGGATTTGAATGCAAGTTCTGTCAGTGCAATTTGCACGATAAGCATAATGATTGGGAAACTGTAACCACTATTATGATCCACGACATTAAAAGTTGCCTAAAAATCTAACTTTTTGGAGGCTTCTATCAATGCGGGAACCGTAAATGGGCAGAAAGTGTATTTATTGGTGTGGCTTGAGACTTTTTCACTGGTACGCTGATAATGTCCAGATTTCAAGAAGAACTTAATAGACTGAAAAGAACATTAACCATGCATTGTCTGACAGAAACCCAAACTCTGTAGCATGGAAGTGGTTATAGGATGGAGGAGTCAGACGACTCCCAAGCAAAATTATTTGGAAATCTAAGGTGCCAGAGAAGGCTAGATTGTTCGCCTGGCTATGCATCATTAATAAGGTTCCAACAAAAGAGAACCTATTTAAGAAAGGATTTCTCAAAACCATGCGCTGTGTGCTTTGTGATGATGCTTCCGAAACTATTGATCACCTAATGTTAATCTGCTCCTACTAAAAATCTGTTTGGACCCAAGTTCTCTCTGATTTGCAATTACCTGACCTTCTACCATCGCTGGACATGCTATAGAACTCATAGAGATCTGACATTGCTGATAATCAGCAAAGGCGAGGCACTGATGAGCTTTTACTAACTGATTTGTGGTGCATATGGAAGGAGAGAAACAAAGAATCTTTGATTTCCATGCCCACACCCCCAGATCTGTTGCTCAAAAAATTGCAGCTCTCTTCCTTTCTTGGACATCGCAAACGAAGGTTCTGGCACCCACTAGAGAAATCCTTTTCCAAAAAACTTGGAGATAGATGGGCGCTAAGTTGATTAATTAAAACAAACAAAGAAATATTATGTTATAATGAAGGATGTAAGAAGGAAAGAAAAAATGATCAGCCAGAATTAGCGGCAGTGGATGACTATGAAAATAGACTTCAAACAGAGCTCAGAGATTCAGAGGATCAAGTAAATCAGGTTTCGGTTTCAAAAACAAGATTGTCGGTTATTAGAAGCAGAGCTTTAGATTGGGGTGTGACATGAGCCAAGTCCATTAGAATGGAGATTTGGGATCATCCTAATTTTCAGCACCATTAGAGAACTAAAGTCAGGCCGAAGGTGACTTCCCTTCGGTTTAAGATGAACGCTATATTCTTGAGGTAATGCTTGTATTTCCTCAAATATCAGACTGAAAAAAGGAGCTTAAATTAGCACACAACTGATGTATTGATGGGTAAATTAGCATACAACTAATGTATTGAACGGTTACAATCCTTTGTAACTGAACAATATAAATATTAATAAATTATGAAGATTCATCCTTCTTTTCATCAAAAAAAGAAAATTCAACTTTGGAGCTTTTGAGCTGGATGTTTATTCTATTCTGAACTTTATTAATTTCATCCTTGCTTGGGGCTAATTCATCCTTTTCACTACCTTCTAATAAAATCTGGGTGGCTGTCTTGCCTCCTATTACATAAAAAAAAAAAAGAAAGACTAGGTTTTAGAGGTTTCACAAGTTCGGCATTTGGGAACCATCCAGCTGGATGCAATGATTTGATTTGGATTTAGGAAAAAAAAATCCAGAAAATTCATTAAAAGTTCAGTCCAAAGAATTAGAAAAAACAGTAAAATCAGAAACACATGGATTTCTATAATTCTTTTAAGTTTTTTACTTAAAGTAAATTTAGGATAGGCAAAAATAACAAATGATAGGAAAAAAGAACACCACTAGCAACAGTGTACGGTATCATTAATTTGTAAAAAAAATTCTTAAATAAGTCGTCAATAATTCATGAATAAATCATAAATTCATATATAATTGGATGCAATTGAACTATTTGGATTAATTTGTTTTTGGAGAATTATTTGGATAATCATTTGGTCAAGAGAAAAACTGAGAATATTTGGAGGATTTTTCAATAATTCAGAGAATATTGTAACCATGGATTTAGTTAGCTGCTAAATCATGTATCAAATTAATACCGTATGTCACTATAAAAGTTATTATTTTAGGGCTGCTCTATGCATAGCTAACAACTCTTCAAAATAGATGATCTTTCGGCATCAAGCATTTTAAATGTGGCCGATCAACAAATTGCTTTAGTGATATCTACATCGAATAAATGATCCAGGTGCAGTGGAGTTCTCACATCAATTTCAACTTTTCTTGCAAAATTAAAGAACTAACTCAGTTATATATGGCAGGAAAAGGTTTCGGAGATGATGATGGTGGAGATGATGCAGCCATTTAACTTCATAATGGAAGGAAACTTTACAAAGTCTTGCAAAAGCATGTTACAGATCGAATCATAAGTAGATGAATAAATTGTCGTCCTCTTCATAACAATTTTAGGCTGAATAGAGCACTAAAATCAAGCCATCGGTCAAGTTAGCTTAGTGGCAGATGCATCACTTGATTTGGGATTGCAATATGAAGCCCTTCAAAGAACAATGTTTCATATAGCAAGCACCACTGCCCCAGATGCATTGAAAGTTTTAGCTGTCAAGAGATGCAAATTTTAGCTATGTGTTACCAATATGATAAGTGTTGGGGTGATTTTGCACTAGTCGAAGCCGTGAAGCATATAAAGGAAAATTAATCTTTTCAAATTCTCAAATTCCGCACCTCATTGAAAATTCAAATGACCCCAATATAAGAGTTATACAAAAACAGATAAGAAAAAAATAACAAAAATATCTCTCCAGATAAAGAAAGGACAATAATCATATCTTTTTGGATAAGTCAAAGTTAACCGCTTGATTATCTTTCCTCACATGACTCTTCAGCCTCCGTCTATAAATAAAGACTTACAGAGGATCCTCAAGATACAAAAATCTCCTCTCTTCACTTCTTTTTTTCTGTTGTTAGAATTCTGACTTGAGCGTTGGAGGGTTTCCGCTGGAACCATCTCCGATCAGAAACTTTTTTTGCAGGTTCTGCCATCATCACCGATCTGCCGTCATCATCCAACTCCAGTTGATCTGACCTCGAGATAAAATTTTATGTCAACATATTAGCGCTAGAGGAAGGACTCCAGACCCATTTACGGAAAGGAACAATCAATGGAAAGAATTTTATCATTTGAACATCCGCAGAACAATCATTCACAAACTGACCAATGCCCTCTGAAGCTCGAAACTAGGGGTAGGGATGGCAACGGATAGGGTTTGGGTTAAGTATTGTACTATCTATCCTCAAACCCGAACTTAATATTCTATACCCAAATCTTATCCGATATCCGATCAGATAAGAAAAGAGATATCCATCCCTATATCCAATGGGTTTGGGGATACCCATAGGTAACCTATTTTTCATATCCAACCTATACCCGTTCCATACCCATCCCATACTCAAAAAAATAAATAATCAAAATAATTTATGCATATTATAAAATCAAAACAGAATTATCAGTTCAATATTGAACATAATTTATAAATCCAGATTTATAGAAATCAAACATAAAAATAAAATTACAATTCAACGTAGAACATATAAACAATCAAATAATCTTATGCATATTATTAACTAAAATAGAATTCTCAAAATAGAATTATAAACATATATATTCGGGTATGAGTTCAGATATGAGTTCGAGTATTACCCATACCTGTAGGTTCGGATCGGATTTGGATAGAAAACAATACTATTCATATCTTACCCATATTCTTGCTACAGTTTTCGGATTTTACTTAAATCCGAATCCAAACCCAGTCAAATCCTATTTTTCAGATTTAATTGGGTTTGGATAGGATACATACCCATCGGGTCGGGTTGATTTTGCCATCCCTAATTAAGGGGCTCAAACAAGAGAGGAGATCACGATATCCAAATAGAAAAGGAGGTTATGAAAAATCTTTTAGTTTCGAATTATTCTTACTTCTACGCTGACATTTAAAATTTAATTTAAATTTTTATAAGATTTAAATAAGAAAAGAGATCGTGATATCCTTGGATAAAAAAAATAAAGACGAAAATCGGCCATCCTATTCGGCCATCATAAATGGCCTTCTAGCAATCACGACCCAAGGATGAGCGGCTGCAGGACCAAATGCTCAGCGGCCTTTCTGAAGCTCTCTTCCTTAAGCTCATCAGAGGCCACAAAAATCTGGTCACAGAGCTCCTCCTTCCTTGAAAGCAAAACCCTGACAATAAACTTTAATATTCAAATCCACTTCCCCACTTTTTCCTGGAAACCATGCATCGATCCATCATTCATCCACCGGCCTCCTCTTATCGCCGTGTAGTCATTAAAGCTTCTGAGATATGAAACTAGTTTCTGAAGATTAAAAAAAAAAAAAAGGAAACAAGGACCAGAGGATGCTCCCTAGAGCCCAGACCTCTACACTGGTCAGAAGCCATAAGAACCACCAAGCATATGAAGAAGTGCCGCCAAAAAAAAAAAAGACAGAGAGAGAGAGAGAGAGAGAGAGAGA